>WAAB01001765.1:40447-53417 GCA_013389865.1 Piaya cayana
GGATCATCTTCGTGGTCTCCTCTGGACCCATCCCAACAGTTCCATCTCCTTCTTATGTTGAGGATTCCAGAACTGAGATATTTAAGCTGAGATACTTAAGGAGAAAGGCCCTTGGAGTTTCTCAGCCATTTGTTGGGGTTTGGCATTCATATTCATTATTAGCAGTATATTAATGATCAGTATTAATGTTGATATTAGTGTTTCGCTGACTCTTCTGCTCTTAGCACAGCTGGGTGCCCCTGGGAAATGTGAAAGGATGTGTTGGGATCTTGGTGTGATGTGTTCTGGGTCAGGCACGTGAGGGACAGGACTTGGGATGCTGTTGGGATGCTGCAGCTCGCAGGATCTCTGCTGGTGACGAGGGTACCAGGGGGAGCACCGTGAGGGCAGGCTGCAACCCCCCCCGGGATTGTCTGGAGCTGCAAAACTGCATCCAGCATCCCAGAGCGGGCGCCTGCGCTGCCAGCTGCCTCAGCCCTGCGCTTGGCGGTGCTGCCATTTCAGCAGGCATCATTAGCTGTGATGGCTCGTTCCCATGGAGATGAGCGACGAACGGGGGCGTCTGCATCCCTGGGAGCTGTCGCCGCTGCGCCAGGTCACATCCCGGGCTCGATCTGCAGCCCCAGACCCCAGTGCCAGGGGGGCTCCCTGACAGTCCTTGTGCCCCGGGGCTCTCCTCAGCCAGCATCTGGCGCAGAGCGTGGCAGCCTCCAGTAAAGCTGTTGCCTGGCGCCACCGGTGCTCACTGGGCGTTGGGGCATCTCTGGATTTTGTCCCCTGTTTGCCACTTTGGGGAGATTCAAGAGAAAAATGTTGTGACTGGCAAGGCAGCTGCTAAAGCTCTGGAGATGGCAAAGCTCTCAGCGTGCGGCGACTCCTTGCTGAAGCTATAAATATGTATAATATTGATATATCGCCACAGAGTCGATTTCTAATGGTGTGTAGCAAAGAATATATTCAAACCGTGGCATCTATTTATATGACGTTGCACGTATTGCAACAGATCGGACATAAAATAAGATGCTTCCAAGTTTTTTTTTTGAACTATAATGATGAGGAATGCTGCAAAATCTGGCTAAGAGCCTGCTGAGATGCTCATAGTGTAAATCCAGGAGGGCTTGAATCATCTTCTCCTTTGCTCTAATACAAATTTAACGTAGAATTTTTTCCTCTGGCCTTACTAAGCTGGCTGCTTGTAGCTCCAGCCGAGCACCAAGGCGCTCCCAGCCCCACCTGGGCTGGTGACAGCTTTGCCTGCCTTCATCGGCGTGGAAAGCGTGGCCGGCAGGTCGAAGGACGGGATTGTCTCCCTCTACTCTGCTCTCGGGAGACCCCATCTGGGGTCCTGTGTCCTGTTCTGGAATCCCCAATGTAAGAAGGAGATGGAGCTGTTGGGATGGGTCCAGAGGAGGCCACGAAGATGATCCGAGGGCTGGAGCATCTCTGCTATGAGGACAGGCTGAGAGAGTTGGGGTTGTTCAGCCTGGAGAAGAGAAGGCTCCAAGGAATCCTTAGAGCAGCTTCCAGTATGGAAAGGGGCTCTGAGAAAGCTGGGGAGGGGCTTTTTCCAAGGACATGGAGGGATAGGATGAGAAGGAATGGATTTAAATTGGAAGGTGGAAGATATAGAGTGGACATTGGGAAGAAATTCTTCACGCTGAGGGTGGGGAGGCCCTGGAACAGGTTGCTCAGAGCAGTGGTGGCTGCCCCATCGCTGGAGGGGTTCAAGGCCAGGTTGGATGGGCCTTGGAGCCCCTGATCCAGTGGGAGGTGTCCCTGCCCATAGCAGGAGCTGGAACTGGATCATTTTTGAGGTCCCTTCCCACTCAAACCATTCCACGATTCTACAAAATGACCCCACTTTGGGGGCCAAATTCCTCCTGGTTTAAACAGAAATAACTCGGCCGAGGTCGGGAGATTTACGGATAAGGGATAAACGCGGTTCAGATACCATCGGCTCCTTTCGTGAGTCCGTTTGCCGTACGGGTGTCAGTGATGCATGAAGTGTCCCACGCAAGAGATAGCCAGAGATTTGTCTCGGAGATCTCTACACGGGCCTCTTTACGGCAGCGGCGATGAGAGCAGCCAGACAGCGCCGAACCTGGCAGAATACAAATGAGCCCCTCGGAAGCGGGTGATACAACAGAATAATGCTAAACAGAGGAGCAGGTAGTCTGTTCGGTAGCTCCAGCAACGGTGAAACGGGGAATATCCGTGCCAGCGCGGGGAAATAAAGAAGGTTGGATTTTCCCAGTGGATGAGCTGGAGCCAGGCAGGGTCCCCCACCGATTTGAGATGGGGAGGGACGGGGAGGTGTCAGCAGCCCGTTGAATAAAAAAAGAGATTTTAAGTCACAAGCAGAGGGTTTTGGCGCTGTGGGTGCCCTCAGGGTCATGGCTTTATTCCATCTAAAGCCTGTTTTCAGCAGGTGCCTCTAAATCACCGTGTGGTGCTTGGGGAGGCTGGCAGGCTCCGACTATTACGTGTGCAGCCGCTTTCCCCCAGGGACGTGAGCCCCGAGTCGGACCTGGCTCTGCTCTCCAGCTACCCCACAGCCCAGCACGCAGCCCGGGAGAGAGCATCGTGCCTTTGCAGGGGATCCAGCAGCCGGCTGTGTGCCTTTTCTCTGGATTTACATGAAATCGAGGGCGTAATCTGGATTCCAATCTCAGCAGCACAGTTTAGGGGACGTGGGGACGGTCCCTGCCTGCCTCCCCGTTGGCTGCTGCGGCTGTGATTGAGTTCAGCTCCTTTCTGCGTGGCTGGAGCCCCAGCGCCGGGATGGGATCAGCTCGGCGGTGTGTTTACAATCTGAAATTAAAGCCCAGACCTGGCCTATCAATCCTGTTATCCTCCCGAGCTGTGGCGAATGGTTTGGCCACCCCTCGCAATGTCAGGGGAATGTCACAGCCTGGGTGGCCGGACAGAGGTGGCATCGCTCAGCATCACCCGCCGAGTGGAAACGAGGAAGGGGCCAGGAGGGGGTTTAAATGAGCTTTGTAGTTTGTTTCCCGAACGCAAAATTTTCATTTGAATATATAGCTTTTCCCACAAGAAATTCAGATCTTTTGTGCCCTGGGTTTTGTCGCAACGAGCCTGGTCAGTGGGAGAGCTGCTCGCTCTGGGCCATGGAAGACAGCAAGGTGGGAGGACGACGGAGGGATGCTCCACGTCGTCCCACGGCAAAGTGTCCCAGCACCAGTGGGGACAAGGGGTACCCCTTGTCCCCACTGGTGCTGGGACACTTTGCTGTGGGACAACGTGGCGCATCCTTTCATCGGCCGCCCCAGCGCATCGCGGCGTGAGCCCTGCCTGGAGCTGCTCTCGCTTCCAGTCACGTCCACGGTCGTTTCTGCGGGGCTGATCTCTGCTCCTGCAATCAGGCGGCCTCACATGGGCTCCGAGATAGGCACTGCGCTCTGGGGGGAGGAGGCACAAAGGGAGAGGCACTGAGCTGATCCTGCAGGGGAATTGGGTCCATTGCCAGGCTCTGCTCTACCGAGATCTCTGCTCTGCTCCTGCACCTCCCTTGTGCCTTTTGCTCCTGTAGCCGTGGGCCTTGGGAAGGTGGCCGGAGCCATCCTGTGCTCCAGCTTGGTCTTGGCACTGGGCATCCTACCCTGTCTGGTCTCTACCTGTGCTGCCCATCCCCGCCCGTGGATGCGTTTCTCCGTGGCTCTTTCCCCTCTTCGGCAGGGATGCAGCTCCAGGGACACAAAGGGCAGATGCTGCGGTAGCAGCCGCATCCCTTCCACCCTGAGCATCTCCCAGCCAGCTGCAAACAGCCTCCCTGGGCCACTGGGCTCACAGCAGGGACTCGGCAGCCTGGAACCAGCACCTTCTCCTGGGTTTCTTTGCTCTCATGGGGTGGCGGAGGTGATTTCCCAGCTCTGCAGTGAGGCCACCCTCTTTCTCCTTCTTTCTCATATGTTCCCCCTGACCACAAGCACCCAGCTGTCCTGCCAGCGCGGGTTCAGCCCTGTCCTGCATTCCCAGAGGGGTTTTGCCCCTGGAGCCACACTGCCAGCAGGGCCCTGGGAAGGGAGACAAGGGCTGGGAAGGCGAGGGAGCACGTTGCAGCCTCGGCGGTGGGGCATTCACCGGCTCTCCACAATAATTAAATATTGTTTGCATTGCTTATTGACAGAACGCTAAGCTGCACTCCGTTTTAATTTGTTCTTTGATAGTTGCCTTTTGCTGCTAATTGATTTTCAAGGCTGTTCTTTTGGTTTGGGGTGGTGTTGGGGTTTGTTGTTTTTTTTTCTGTCTGATTTAATACCTGCTGTGCTACCAAAGCCAGAGAGGCAGAGGGAACCAGAGCCCACCCTCACCTGGCACCTGCTCCCACGTGCTGCCGGTGCTGGCAAGGGCTGAGGGCCAACTCCAGCACGAGAGCCAACATTCATAGAATAACATATCCCTAAGCACTTCATCTTCCCATCTTTTAAACCCCACCAGGGATAGGGACTCAGCCACCTCCCTGGGCAACTTCTGCCAGAGCTTGAGAACTTTCAGTGAATAAGTTTTTCCTGATGTTCAATCTGACCCTCCCCTGGCGCAGCTTGAGGCCATTTATTTTTGTCCTATCACCTGTCACTTGGGAGAAGACCCCCAGCACCCACCTTGCAACAACCTCCTTTCAGGGAGCTCTAGACAGCGATGAGGTCTCCCCTCAGCCTCCTCTTCTTCAAGACTAAACGAGCCCAGTTCCCTCAGCTGCTCCTTGTAAGATTTGTTCTCCATCCCCTTCATAACAGCAGCACAGCTGGTGAAAGGCTTTGGGTAGTGATGTTCCTGGCATGCTGGCACCTCTGGGTGATCCCATATTCTCTGCTCCATCCCCAGGATGATCCTGATGGAGAAGAGATCGAGAAGGAGAAATCCAACTCCTTGAAGCTGGAGTTCACCGAGGACGCCAACTTCAAGACCAGGGTTAACTATTCGTACGCTGCCGTGCAGATCCCCACGGACATCTACAAAGGCTGTGAGTGCCCCTCCTCACCCACTCCCCTCTGTGCTGCTAAGCCAAGCTCAGCCTCCACCTCTCCTGCCCAGGAGGGACCATCACACTGGGGTGTCCCAGCTGGGTCTCGGTGCTGGGACCAGTTTGCACTGAGTAGAGTCACCATATCGGGCCAGAGGTGACAGCATGTCCCACCCCAGGGACCCTCAAGAGATCAGTGTGAGCCGAAGAGGCAATCCAGGGTTCTTAGAAGGGATGGAGAGATAAGAAGAAATGGTAATTATGGCACAGGCTAAAGCTTGGCTGTGCCCACATGGCTATGATCCTCCCTGGAGAGGAGCTCAGCGAGGTTCAAAGTGGGCACTGGAGATGATCAGGGTGACAGAGGAGTCATTAGAAGGGTGGCAACTGC
Source organism: Piaya cayana (assembly GCA_013389865.1). NCBI lineage: Eukaryota > Metazoa > Chordata > Aves > Cuculiformes > Coccyzidae > Piaya > Piaya cayana. The sequence continues at coordinate 45,823 of WAAB01001765.1, forward strand.
TCATAGAAGGGAGAGGGTGAAGCAGGGATCCTTTCTCGCCAGCTTCAGGCTGCCTGGGGCTGAGGTGGGGAAAAGGGAGAAAAAGCAGCTGCAATCCCAAGGGCACTGGCAGGACAGCACAGGAGGCATCGCCCCGTGCCCATGGCCCCGCACCTGCCCAAGGGCATAGGATGCTCCAGAAAGGGAGATCGAGTCGGTGGAGCCACCTGGGAGCAGGCAGAGAGGGATGGACAGAGGGAATGGACGGGACAGGACGTGCCACACCAGCTTTCAGTCCCTGCAAGGAGGTGACCCAGTCCCTGAGCTTCCAGAGCTCTCTCCTACCTCGCCCTGCTGCTGTGGCACCTGGTGACAACCGGTCTCCATTTCCCTCTAGTGGCAGCTCTGCACCGAGCTGGGCACCGCTCCCAACTGGAGATCAGCCTCCAGCACCCATGGGACTCATCCTGCACCCAACCCCAGACCCTGCTCTTGCATTTCCCCACAGCGCTGAGGGCAGCACCATCCCCACTCGCCCTTTTGGTAGCACTTACCAAGGGCTCTCGGATGGTCCAGAGGTGATGAGTGATGAGCTCACGTTCTTACTCCAAGAGGCGCTTTCCTGATACATGGGCTCATGGTCCATCTGTGCTTAGAGCCACATCGGTGTCAGGATTGCACCACAGTGGTGGCGGTGGATTAGGAATTTGCAATTAGTTGCATTACTCAGCTAGCACAGGCCAGGCAGCTAATGAAGCTCATCGTGCGAGCGGAGCGGGATGCGTGGGGTGAAATATCTGTAACTCCTCAGGGCTGATGCCCTGCCTTGACCACAGAAATCACCCTGCTCGGCCACAGGACAAGAGCAAGGAGGAGATAATGTGCTCCAGGGACTTGCAGCTGCTTGGAGAGGGATGCTGGAGAGGGGACAGGGCAGTCGGGGGTCCCAGGTTGGGGAAAGGGGCCAGGGCCACAGGCACAACACTTCATGAGCACAGGGATCAGACGATGCTCAAAAAAGCTGGAGTGCAGGGCAAGGTGCTCTGCACCTCGGAGAGCAGGTTTGGGGGTGGGCACGGGGTGCCCCCTCCTGCTGGGGACACAGGTCCCTGCAGAGCCACAGGCAGGGAGCATCTCCCTGGCGGAGAGGCGCTATCGCTGCCTGGCACGCTAATTAAACCACCGCGGAGACACCCTCCGCCGTCACCCCTCGCTACACACACAAATTACATCCTATATGTGTTTTATTTACTGTGCCATTTTTAATTAAATCTGCAATTGCTCGCTGGCGAGGCGGGGCTGGGCTCACCCTGATGGGGATGAGGTGGGGATGGGGACAGAGGTGTCACTGAGGGGGGTCTAGCAGCGGTGCCCTCAGCCGAGGGGTCAGGAGTCGAGCTGACCATGGACACAGCCCCCTCGCTGATGAGCAGCCACTCATCATCCTGCAGAGAAGGGGAGCGTAGGGGCTGTGCTTGTGCACAGGGAGGGAGTAGAGGGTGTTTAGGGACTGGGATCACATGCAGGGATGGTTACAAGGGCTGCAGGGATGGTTACAGGGGCTGCAGGGATGGTTACAGGGGCTGCAGGGATGGTTACAGGGACTGCAGGGATGGGTACAGGGACTGCAGGGTGGCCTAGGGGCTGTGCATTTTCACAGGGAAGGGTGCAGGGGCAGTTTTCATGCACAGGGATGTGTAGGGGCTGTGTCTGTGTGCAGGGGTGGGATGGGGGGTACTTTCAAGCGCAGGGAAGGTTTTCCACAGGGAAGAGGTAGGAGCTGTGTTTGTTCACGGGAGCGATACAGGGGCTGGGTATGTTCACGGGGGTGGTTTGAGAGCTGCGTTCATGAACACAGAAGGTGTAGGGGCTGCATTTGTGTGCAGAGAGGGTTTGGGGGCTGCATTTGGGAAAGCTGCCTGTGCCTGATGAGCCCCTAAAACCTGGGGGTGCGAACACCAGCAGGGATGTGTTGGTGCCCAGCAGCAGGGCTGGCAGCACAGCCCGGGGATGTTCCCAGCAGGCAGGAGGCTCACAGCCCCTTCTCCTGGGAAAAACAGGTCCTGTGGCACCAAGAAATCAACCTGAGTAGCCAGATAACAGCGCTGAGAGCAGACACAGCACTGAGGAATGGCTGGGGGGGTACAGATGGAGTAAATCATGGCTGGAGAGCGCACCTGCCTTAGGGAAGGAGAATTCTTCAGTGATGCTGCTGGGATGGAGGATCTAGGATTCACCCTGCCCACATCCCACCAGCGCCTCGCAGCCGTGGCAAAGGCTTGAGCGGGTGACGACGGTGTTTCAGGGAGGGAGAAGCGTGGGAGGAAACCTTAAGAGAGCTAAATATACTCCTCAAACGCACGCCGGCTCCCCTGCAGCACTACACAGGTTGCCCTGCCCAACACCGAGGAGACGGGGCTGCTCCCGAGAGCTCTTGCGCTCCAAAAGTTCACTGAGGGTCCCCCCAGGAGGGAACGGCGACTGGCCTTGGGGTGCTGCCCACAGGGTGCTGTGGTGCCAGGCCAAACCGGCTCCCCGCACTCCAGCAGCCCCACCTTGATTAATCACAGGCTGGGGCTGCCGGCGGCTTATCTTTTGCGTTAATAGCTGAATAATTTAAAACTGCTGTTTGCCAGCATCTTAATTGCTTTTGCGTCAGGTGCGGGGGCCAGTGGGAATGCAGAGCCGGGCTCGGGAGGCTCCGTGCAGCCCTGCGGAGATGAAGCCCCTCGGTTTCCCAGCTGGTGACTGTCCCCAGGGAGAAGAGGTGGCCCAGTGACAGGAGGAGGGGGGTGTTTTGCTGGGAAAGGGGTGATGTGGCAAACCAGCTGTCCCTGCCCCAGAGACAGGGGACACTGAGTGCTTGGGGGAGCCCTGGAAGGTGTCTCAGGTCTGTGGGGACAAGGGGCAGCAGGCTGATGCTGGAGCCCTGTGGGAGCAGCTGCAAGGCCCCTGTGGGCTCCTCCATGGGAAAGGGCAGAGGGGACATGCCACCTCTCCCTCCCTGCCCGCATCACGGGGACACGGTGGTCCCTGCCACCCCCCAGCCCGTCCCAGGCTCTGGTGCTCCCTCACACCCACCCACCTGCCCCGTCTCTGTCTCCCGCAGCCACTGTCATCCTCAACGAGCTGAACTGGACGCAGGCGCTGGAGGACGTCTTCATCGAGAACCGCAAGGAGGATCCCTCCCTGCTCTGGCAGGTGTTCGGCAGTGCCACCGGTGTCACCCGCTACTACCCCGGTGAGTGGCAGGGGCCGGTTGCTGGAGGCGGGGGGCAGCCTGGACCCTTCTCACCGCCTGCCTTCCCCCCACAGCCACCCCATGGAGAGCCCCAAACAAGATTGACCTCTACGATGTGCGCAGGCGGCCCTGGTAAGGGGGTGCCAGGCGGGGAGGGGGGGGTCCCTTTGCTGGCCTTTCCTGGCGGGGAGCAGCCAGCTCTTTCCCCTTTTCATTTCACACATGGTTTGGCGTTGGCAAACGGACACGGCGACACAGGCAGGGGCACCCGCGCTGCAGCTCTCGGCTCCTGGGGAGGCAGCGTGTGGGATGGAGAGATAAATCCTTGGATGCAGATCAAGTGTGAGGAGCCACCTCTCGCCCCACTCCCCCCAGCACCCACGGCTGCCGGCACTCCATTCTGGCCAGTATTCCCATCCAAACAGCAAAACAGCTCTTTCTGCCTGCGGTTCCTGCCTAAAAGTGCAGGCATGGAGAGGAAAGTGGGCGCAGGTCTCCAGCACGTGCCTGGGGAGCCCTAAATCCCCGAGGAGTCCCTCCTGCACGTCTCCCTGCCCGCACCAGGAGCTGCCACCTCTCCTCGTCAGGAAATTAATGGCCCTGCTACTATGGTTAATTGTCTTTGATTGCTCCGCATTAATTATTAACTGTTCTCTGCCAGAGCGGCCATGCGGGTTATTGGCGGAGGGGGGCTGATGATGTGGAGGAGGCTCTCAAGCCCGGCTAGCCTGTCTGCCTGCCCAGTAGCCATCCTGATCATAGAATCATGGAATCACCAGGTTGGAAAAGATCCACCAGATCGAGTCCAACCATTCCCACCAATCTCTAACCCATGTCCCTCAGCACCTCATCCACTGGCACCTTAAACCCCTCCAGGGAAGGTGAATCAACCCCCTCCCTGGGCAGCCTCTGCCCAGTGCCCAATGACCCTTTCTGCAAAGAATTTTTTCCTTATGTCCAGCCTGACCCTCCCCTGGCGGAGCTTGAGGCCATTCCCTCTTGTCCTGTCCCCTGTCACTAGGGAGAAGAGCCCAGCTCCCTCCTCTCCACAACCTCCTCTCAGGTAGTTGTAGAGAGCAATGAGGTCTCCCCTCAGCCTCCTCTTCTCCAGGCTAAGCGATCACACACTTTCCCAGCCAGCGGTGGAGGAGCAGCCCCACCGTTCGTGGTTGGGGGGCACCACATCCCTGGGGACCCCCTTTTGGGGTCTTCTCATGCCCTCACCCCGGGGTCTGGTGCCACACGCAGCCCTCCCCAGGCTCCACCAGGGAACACGGCCCTGCCGGCAGCCTCAGCGAGGCCACCAAGTGCCACTCGCCTGCTTTCCCCTCCCTTGATGAATGGTGCTATTATCCCCAGCCTTCTCCTTCGCAGCCCAGGGTATTAATCTGAGCGGGGCAGCCGGAGATGGATGCGCTGCCACAACCCATTACACGCAGCATCTTAGTTGGGCTCCTTGCCGTGCCAGCACCGAGCCCCCCAGCTCCCTGCCCACCTTGACCTGCACCCACCACGAAGGGGAGATATTGGGGGGGTGCAGCACCCACACTGGGAGAGCCTCGTATGCCAGCATCCCACATCCCACCCAGTAATTAGGGAACACCAGGACCTGGGATTACCAATCAGAGCTTGCCCCTTCCCCAGTCCTCCCCAGTAACAGTGAGTAGCTGATGCTAATAACACACTAATTAATCTGGTGCTGGCCTGATCGTGATCAAGCCAATAACGAGGGTTCCTTAGACTCGAGCCGTGGCAGGATCAGGCTCCACATGGTGGGGCGAGGCTGCCCGTCACGGGGATGGGTGCTCAGCACCCCACCAGCTCTGCCCCACGCAGGATGGCACAGCAGGACCAGGCACTTCAAGAGGCGAGGAAGGGCTCCCTAATTGTTTTCGGTGGGGAGGATTTAAGTAGTATTATTATTTTTCCTCCTCGTAGCTAAAAATAACCTAATCAGCCTGCCCTTTGAAGCTACCGGGGGTGGGGGGTAAATAGCGTCTTAATATGGATGTGTGTGTCAGCGTAATCAGCGCGCAGAAAAGGGCCTGCGATGATGGAAGAGTTCAGCATTTAGAGCTCATTAGGCTGATACGGTACTGAGCGGCGGGTCGCTGTCGGTGTGCCGTGCTGTGCCGCACGGTGCCACGGCCTCGCCTCCACCTGCCCACCACCAGCTTCTCCTGCTCCTCACCATGGGGTGACTGCAGCCATGGGTGCGCTCGACACGGCTCGGCAGCTGCCTGGGGCCTGGCTGGGCTTTGCTGGGGCTGCACTCCTCAAGGTCAGGGTTACCCCCCACAGAAAGAGTCAAACCCACTCGCTCATGAAGGTGACCCAAGGGCTGGAGCACCTCCTGGACAAGGACGGGCCAAGAGAGAGCTGGGGTTGTTCAGCCTNTAGCTTCTCCTGCTCCTCGCCACGGGGTGACCGCGGCCGTGGGTGCGCTCGGCACGGCTCGGCAGCTGCCTGTGGCCTGGCTGGGCTTTGCTCTCAGGCTGCACTCCTCAAGGTCAGGGTTACCCCCCACAGAAAGAGTCAAACCCACTCGCTCATGAAGGTGACCCAAGGGCTGGAGCACCTCCTGGACAAGGACGGGCCAAGAGAGAGCTGGGGTTGTTCAGCCTGGAGAACAGAAGGCTCTGGGGAGACCTTAGAGTAGCTTCCAGTGCTGAAAGGGGCTCCAGGAGAGCTGGGGAGGAGCTCATGATGAGGGAGTGCAGGAATAGGATGAGGGAAATGGTTTTAAGCTGAAAGAGGAGAGGTTGAGTTGAGATCTTAGGAAGAAATATTTTCCTTTTGGGGTGGTTGCCCCATCCCTGGAGGTGTTCCAGGCCAGGTTGGATGGGGCTTGGAGCCCCTGATCCAGTGGGAGGTGTCCCTGCCTGCGGCATCGATGGTTTTTGAGGCCCCTTCCAACCCAAACTATTCCATGATTCTATTACTCCCCCTCTGCTCCCCGCAGGTACATCCAAGGCGCCTCCTCCCCAAAGGACATGGTCATCATTGTGGACGTGTGAGTACCTGGGTGGAGCTGGGGCTGGCCTCAGCCAGACCAGGGTGGTGGCACAGCTTGCCAAGGTGCCACTGTCCAGCTGGTGGCCCCAGAGAAGCTGTATGGGACAGTGCTGGCAGGGGCCCTGTGCTCCCTTCACTGCTGAGCCCCAGCACCCCTCTCTTCCTCCAGGAGCGGCAGTGTGAGTGGCCTCACCCTCAAGCTGATGAAGACCTCGGTCTATGAGATGCTGGACACCCTCTCAGATGACGACTATGTCAACGTGGCCTCGGTGAGTGTGGGGAGGGTGGCAGGGTTCCCCACTGCAGGAGCCCTTTGTCCCCTGACCCACCTGGCCAGGGTCTCTGAAATGTGATTTTTATTCCTCGTAACCACCCACCTGCACATAAGCAAGGAACTGACTGCTTGGGGCTCAGCTCTAGATGGTGGCAAACGAAAACTGCCCCTATCCCAGGGCGTTTGGCTCCCAGGGCAATCCTGACCTCCTGCCTATCACCGGGCAGGGACATAACACCCCCTGTGCGATGTCACCAGCCCGTGACCTCACGCAGCATGGTGGCCGTGCCACCACATCTGCATCGCTGGGCACCCAGCCCGTGCCGGCCCTCCCCTGTCTGGCCACAAGCTCGCTGGTGCTAATTAACGTGTCTGGCCTGGCTCCGTTAGCTTGGATCGCTGCTCCCCTAATGAATGGGCCGAATTGCCAGCAAATGAAGCCGTAAGCGAGTGACGGCACCTGCTCCCGCTGCCGTCGTGGCACGGCTCAGTACGGCAACGCTTGCTTGGGGTCCTGCAGAAGCGAGGGTGCAGGCGAGCTCTACGCTGGCAGCACCCCCACCAGGCAGCTCAGTGCTGGGTTTGCCCCCAGCTAAACCACCCTCGACATCAGATGTTGCTGGGATGTGGGTCAGAGATGCTCCGGGTGCCTCCTGCCTGCGGGAGCTGAGCACGGTGGGTGGGTGGTGCTCACCGATGACGCCCTTTGGGTCCCCATCGCCGTCCTGCGACCCGCTCCCCTCCTTTCCACCTCCCAGTTCAACGAGAAGGCGAAGCCGGTGTCGTGCTTCAAGCACCTGGTGCAGGCCAACATCCGCAACAAGAAGGTCTTCAAGGAGGACGTGCAGGGGATGGTGGCCAAGGGCACCACCGACTACAAGGCTGGCTTCGAGTACGCCTTCGACCAGCTGCAGAATGTGAGCCGGGGGACCGGGCTGGGGGTCACAGTGTCCCCATGGGTGCCGGGGGTGATGGGAGAGCTCCGAGCCCCCAGCTGCTGCCCTGCATCTGGGGCTGCAGCGTGCAGAGGGCTCCTTGTCCTCCTTTGCAATGCCAAGGGGGCATCCCAACCCCTGGCACACTGCA
>WAAB01001766.1:4642-29143 GCA_013389865.1 Piaya cayana
AAAAAAAAAAAAAAAGGTCAGTCAGTTAGCCATAGCAACATCCACGAAGCAGTCAGTCATCTCAGATATAACCTACACGCTGGAGAAGCGCATCACAGCTGGTTAGTTCTCACAAAGGAATCTGCAGGACTCCCATTGCAAAGAACTCACTCAATGCAAATATTTAGCATTCAATGAGGTGCCCATTACCTGTACAGCTTAAACTTGTAACATTCTTTGTTAAAAACACAGCAGTTTAAACACGCCTTAGTGAAAACCACTTTTCTCCAGGGGAAGTGAAGAGGCTACAGGTTTCTGGGAAGCTGAGTAGTCACCAAAACTAAATCTCCACATGTACCTTAGTTAATGAAAATTGTAGGATGAAGGTTTATTTATGGGTAACTGATGCTTGAATGACATATCCTGCAGAAATACCTACTACTAATTAGAGTTTAATTGTTCTGTAACTATTCCCACTGTGTATACTTTTCCCTCCCATTCATACAGGTAACTATTGTAAATCCGTGCAATCTTGATGCACATGTCAGTCTGTTCAGTTGTCGGTTTCTTTTGATGCAAGGGCTTTACTTAGCAAAGTCCTATAGAAACAGCTGCTTCCTTGTGGTGCCTGTAATGAGCATTTTCTAAAAGCAACCGTCTTCTTAGAAGATATTTCTAGGTAGATTCATACTTTCAGAAAGTCTATTATTTTGCAATTAGAATTTAAATGAAAGGAAATACCTGCAGGCATCTTTTCAAGAAAAGTACACCAGGCTGCCGGGCCACTCCTGCACACAGACACCTGAGGTTCATATCTCAGGGCTGGGGGTATTTCAGTATGTTTCCCCTGAGACATTCCCCTTCAGCTCTTTCCAGTTAAAGCAAGAAATATTAAGAAACCAGAAGGGTTCTAGTAGAGACCAGGTGTAGCAGACTGGGTGTACATCAGACTTTTTCTCCAGTGGCTGATTTGTTTGGTTTTAAATTTAGATCATTTCAGCCATCTGCCCTGTAATGCAATCTCATAAAAAAAATATATCTTCATATCTGAGGGAGTTACAAATAGGGAAGCTGGGGTGGAATCGAACAATTTTGCCCCAGACAAATTTATATTGTGCAGTTCTGCTGGGAGTAAAATTCTGGAGTTTCTCAGGGGAGCAAAAGAGCACAGGATCTCAAAGCACCAATGATTAATTACAACTCCCTGCCACTTTCCAACAGGATTCACCACTGAATCACGCAAAACTGACAGGCAGCTAAATAAATACGCTGTCCTGAAATCCCAGTGGCTCAACTGCGTGCCAGTGAGGCTATCTGAAAATACCAGAAAATACTGCTTTTAGAAATAGTTGGGAAATGAGTCACTGCATCTACCTTTCCCTTTTAGTATATATGAAAGAAAGAAAACAGCACCTACAACAGAAACACTAATGCTTAGTAGCACAAGAAAACAAGCCAGTTAACGCACTAGAAGAAAAACTAAGAAAAATATTACATATCAAAACTATTTGTACTGAGACAGCTGCTAAATAAGACAAGGTGGAAAGGACAGGACAGTATAAAACAGGATAATCGGACTCAGATGGACTATTTTATATGCTCCCATCTCCTGCCTCTTTCAAGTTTAAGAAGAGGATAAGGAATACCTGAAGACAGACTTCTACCACTGGTATATAACAAAAGACTTAGGATCTACACAAAGATAGCTACCATCAGAGAAAGGCCAATAATACTGCAGCTTGTTGGTGAGACAGTAAATAGGTTCATGTAAGAGAATTATTCTGAAGGAATGTGAAAAGCTCTATGGTAAAAACAACACAGGCAAATCACTACCCAAATTTTATCCCACGTTTAAGCTGCCAAATATCAAATCTTGAAAAAATGTAATTGTTCTTACAGAAATACCTTGCAATTCTAAAGGCAGGTGGACTCTAACTGCATTGGTTATTATGAATTTGAAACACAACAGTAAGACCTCTGATAAACTCTCTCTGATGTTTTACTCTGCAAGACAATGCAAGAGAAGTCTGCCTACTGCAAGACACAGCTTATATTTAAACCTTCTGAAGTTTTAATCATTTTGTTCTCATCAAATGTCTCAAAGATTCTACTTTGTGAAACGTCATACAAAATTGCAACTGAAACATTACATGGGGATAGCAGAAATACCTACCTGAGGCACTCCAATCCTCCTGCAAGCTTCCAAAAAATTCTCCACGTTTCTCCTGCATTTTGCCATTGTAAGTTTAGGCTGCAAAGAAACACAGGAGGCATTCAGTGTTGTTCACTGGAAGAATTTAAAAAGATTTTTACTTTTCATTTAAATAAAACTCTTAATCTTTTTGTTAAAAATCTACCACACTGACAGCGACTTGTCTAATTCAAAGCAGGCTCTGTTGCGGTTTGCTCTTCTTTAGAAAAGCAAGCCCAAATTTCAAAGTTCTTTTATGAAGAGCTAACTGATGAATGTTGGATGGTTGGTTGTTTTTTTTAGAGAGATATTTCTAAGCTGTACAATGTTTCTGTATAAAGCGTTATTTAAAACTGGCTAACATTTNCTCTTTTATGAAAAGCTAACTGATGAATGCTGGATGGTTGGTTGTTTTTTTTTAGAGAGATATTTCTAAGCTGTACAATGTTTCTGTATAAAGCGTTATTTAAAACTGGCTAACATTTTAGTGACTACGGTTTGATAATATTAAAAATATTATCAAATATATTTGAATGAAACACACGTGTACAGCTTACATACTACAATTTCAGAGTAATTTCACGTACTACAATACAAAAATACATACATATCAAACCATATTTCAATTAACAGAGATAAAAAAATGAAGGCTAGATGAAACCAGAAAATAATGGAAGAGAACTGGAATTGAAGCTTCCTGCTCATGAGCCTCTTGTAGATGTATCTTATGTAGCTGTTTGAATCGCATTCACTGGCATTTTTTCAAGCTAGTTTTTTTCCTGCAGTTGGCTTTCACACCTCTACACAGACACAACTACAGCACAGGCTCTGTCTTGTTTCTATTCTTAAAGCTTATTCTTTTCTGGTTAGAGACACAAGCTTCCTGCTCCTTTAAAACAGGCGACCCACAGTCTACATAGCAGCAGAGAGCAGCCTCTGTGGGTTCAATACTTTTCCTTAAGTGGTGGGGTTTCTGCTCTGTCTCCTCAACATGCCACATTTCCCCACCAAGAAAGCATGTTAAAGGCTAGCGCTGACTTCTTTCCCCTGAAGGATGAAGGGAATACAAAGATCACATTGTGGCTGAGGAATGACATGATGCCTCTTCTGCTCCTGGAGCCGTGCAGCTAAAGGCTGCCTCTTCCTTGGGATTTATATGACAAAGTCATGATTTAATTCCTAACATAGAATGTTCAACAGCACATAAACCAGGCCATTGAAATGATATTATCAATGACGCAAGTCTTCTGAATAGTGGCTGCACGCCTTTTCTCTTCAATCTGCCTGGAGTGTTGGTGCATCCAGTTCAATCGTTCTCCAAATAATGAGATATCTGCTTGTTCGCATTAAGTCCAACAGAGAGGAACCACAATGATGTATTAGGCCCTGTAAGTGTCAGTTCAAATTCCAGCCAACACAAAGACTGATTCCAAAATAAGGAAAAGCAAACACTACATGCATGTTTAAAACAGCTCCATGAACAATCTTCGTTTTTTTTTACCTTATTCACATAATTTAAAAGTGCGTAATGAGCAATCTGCCCCCCATCCCACTTTTAAGTAGTTGGCCCTCAGTATTTTCACCAGACTTTCCAACTTCATCCAATACAGATCAGATACATAATCTGTCGTTATTTCATGGTTGTTGACCTTTTTCTGATTCTGTGCTTTCCCTACACAAGACACAGTAATATATGCAGAAACACATCATCTGCACTGCTTTCCAGAAGCACTGTTGTTAGTCAGAGTAAGAAAAACAACTTCAGAATTTTTCAGACTTTGCTGCGCGCTTCCTTCCTTGCTCTCAGTGGTTCCCAGATACAACACCTTTCTTTCCTGTTACCACAAAGATACGACTGGATTTGTTTTGTTGCAGGAGACACCGTTCTCCAAGAAGCTGCTAAACTTTCTAAGCAGAGGAATTTGCAGTGCTGTGAAGTGAACCCAAGAACCAACTTGGCTTCTATGCTTGTCTTCACTATCTTGTGTAGTGGGATCCTAAATGTGGTAGACAATGTATTTTTACTACTGTTTTCCTGAACTTCTTGGACCTTTTGAAATATCCGATTTCTGTTTTCTCACTGAACTGTCTCTTAACTCACCAGTTTTCAAGTTAACAGAGAGGACTTGAAAAAGTTAACATCTCCCTAAAATCTGTGCTTAAAGTAACTTAGTTTAAATGAAACAAATCCAAACATAATTTTTTTAATGAAGCTATACACCTTTTTTAGAACAGATGGCTATTTTTTGTCACATATGTTCACAGAGAAGAATGTTGAAATTAGGATTTGTCTGGACCACAGAACATTGTTGAATGTTATCTTGGATCCCTATAAAATCCCGTCATTATTACATACTTACAACAGCAGGTGAGGGGACATGAATGCTGGGAACAGACCGGGGTCGCACATGATTAGCTAAATGGCACAGAACGACACCATCGGTGAGAGCTGCTCCAAGATCACTGGGCAACGACACTTTCAACCGTGATTCAATATTCTGCAGAAAAATGAACATGGACACATGAAAAGTAAGAGCTGGTTTTCTCCAACTTCTTCCCTCTATACCACGTGTTATAAGAGGCAGAAGTGCTTCAGTTACAAGACTCGTGACGCTTCTAAACAGCTTTCTGAGTAACAGCAAGGAGAGCTCTGCACACTGCTGTGGCCCAGAGCTGACCACAATCTGGGAGCAGTTAAGTTCAATGACGAACAAACAGTTTTCATTGTACAGCACAGGGGACGAATAGAACCATTATTAAAAAATAATGGAAACGGGAGTCTGAGAACAGTATTGTTAATCCTACTTGTTCTCAGAGAACGGTTCTGCCAAGGGAAATGAAAATAGTTGTCTTTGTGGGCTGGACAACAACATAATTACTAAAACTCATGATAATATTTTCACCTGTAAAGAAAAACACAAACTACTTGGCATAACTAGCTTTAAAGAAACAAGGTAGTTAGCATTTGTGTAAGAGAACGAATAAAATTTTCAATTTGGGCTTATTTCAAATCTTATTTCAAATGCTTTGTGAATTTCACTGAGTTATTATGATGTATCTAATTTTTTTTTAAGTATTAAACAAGATTTACACTTACTTAGGAAGCAGAACAAGAGACGCAGTACATACAAAGCAATCTGAGAGAAGAGAGGCTCTGCAAACTGTACCAAGCTTTGTTTTGTTTTGTTTTGTTTAAGATAACTTTCTCCTTTATGGAAAGGCAATTGTCTTTAGTTTAAAATTTACACAAAGAAGGAACTCTCTCTGTCCATCTGGGATGGCTTTAACAAGTAGGAATTCTTATTTCTTGAGAAAGCATTAAGAATTAATTAATCTGAATAGATCCCTCTGCAGAAACAACCGCCAGACAAAGCACAGTGGTACCTTAATGCCATGTGACACTTTCAATATTCATGTGTAACGTCACTGTACCAGGGCACAAACCCCAAGTGTGTGGCCCTGAACAGGCAAAGAGCACAACCATAAGGCATGTTTGTACCTCAGATGTTCTGCACTTAACTAAAGATAAGGCCAGAATCAATAGATGGATCCCAAGCACACAAGGAAACCAGGCTGTCACCATGACTGGCAGTAGTTTCTGCATTCCATCTGCTCCCCTGTGGGATTTACAGCAAAGAGGAGTTTAAAAAAAAAAGGTTAAAAAAGGCAGTAGGGCAGCTTTCCAAGGAGTTCCTTACAAGCGTGATGTCTGATAAAGAAGAAAGAATTAAAAGCAGCCACTCTGCTGGACACTCAGAAACAAGAGTCAGCACAGTATATTTTATGGAATTTGAAGCTGACTTTATCCACCACAAAACCCACAGTGAACACTACTGCACCACCTGAAAGAAACACTCAGACAAAATGACATTTTAATTTGGTCAACTGTTCACCATCAATTCAGAAATCGGTCCAAAACAAAAGCACAGATTTAGCAAGATGTGTTTACTAAGACGCTTGCGTATTGGCTGCTGGCAGCACTTACCTTACGGAGCTGCTCTATCAGCTCCAGCTCCTCCTCTCGCTGTTTGGAATTTTGTCTCGCTCTAGGGTCCACAGAATCATTAGCAGGAGACAAGGCACGGGGAGAAGATGAAGTAACAGCTAAAAAAGTAGCATGAAGGAATGAAAATCACTAAGCATGGGTTGGCAGATTGCCCTTCGCTGCTGTATTACACATGCACACACAAGGTTCCAGAATGCGTAAAATGCATTCCTTGCCACAAATCTATTTCTTTCATTTGATTATTAATCAAGCNGTGGGATCCTAAATGTGGTAGACAATGTATTTTTACTACTGTTTTCCTGAACTTCTTGGACCTTTTGAAATATCCGATTTCTGTTTTCTCACTGAACTGTCTCTTAACTCACCAGTTTTCAAGTTAACAGAGAGGACTTGAAAAAGTTAACATCTCCCTAAAATCTGTGCTTAAAGTAACTTAGTTTAAATGAAACAAATCCAAACATAATTTTTTTAATGAAGCTATACACCTTTTTTAGAACAGATGGCTATTTTTTGTCACATATGTTCACAGAGAAGAATGTTGAAATTAGGATTTGTCTGGACCACAGAACATTGTTGAATGTTATCTTGGATCCCTATAAAATCCCGTCATTATTACATACTTACAACAGCAGGTGAGGGGACATGAATGCTGGGAACAGACCGGGGTCGCACATGATTAGCTAAATGGCACAGAACGACACCATCGGTGAGAGCTGCTCCAAGATCACTGGGCAACGACACTTTCAACCGTGATTCAATATTCTGCAGAAAAATGAACATGGACACATGAAAAGTAAGAGCTGGTTTTCTCCAACTTCTTCCCTCTATACCACGTGTTATAAGAGGCAGAAGTGCTTCAGTTACAAGACTCGTGACGCTTCTAAACAGCTTTCTGAGTAACAGCAAGGAGAGCTCTGCACACTGCTGTGGCCCAGAGCTGACCACAATCTGGGAGCAGTTAAGTTCAATGACGAACAAACAGTTTTCATTGTACAGCACAGGGGACGAATAGAACCATTATTAAAAAATAATGGAAACGGGAGTCTGAGAACAGTATTGTTAATCCTACTTGTTCTCAGAGAACGGTTCTGCCAAGGGAAATGAAAATAGTTGTCTTTGTGGGCTGGACAACAACATAATTACTAAAACTCATGATAATATTTTCACCTGTAAAGAAAAACACAAACTACTTGGCATAACTAGCTTTAAAGAAACAAGGTAGTTAGCATTTGTGTAAGAGAACGAATAAAATTTTCAATTTGGGCTTATTTCAAATCTTATTTCAAATGCTTTGTGAATTTCACTGAGTTATTATGATGTATCTAATTTTTTTTTAAGTATTAAACAAGATTTACACTTACTTAGGAAGCAGAACAAGAGACACAGTACATACAAAGCAATCTGAGAGAAGAGAGGCTCTGCAAACCGTACCAAGCTTTGTTTTGTTTTGTTTTATTTAAAATAACTTTCTCCTTTATGGGAAGGCGATTGTCTTTAGTTTAAAATTTACACAAAGAAGGAACTCTCTCTGTCCATCTGGGATGGCTTTAACAAGTAGGAATTCTTATTTCTTGAGAAAGCACCAAGAATTAATTAATCTGAATGGATCCCTCTGCAGAAACAACTGCCAGACAAAGCACAGTGGTACCTTAATGCCATGTGACACTTTCAATATTCATGTGTAACGTCACTGTACCAGGGCACAAACCCCAAGTGTGTGGCCCTGAACAGGCAAAGAGCACAACCATAAGGCATGTTTGTACCTCAGATGTTCTGCACTTAACTAAAGATAAGGCCAGAATCAATAGATGGATCCCAAGCACACAAGGAAACCAGGCTGTCACCATGACTGGCAGTAGTTTCTGCATTCCATCTGCTCCCCTGTGGGATTTACAGCAAAGAGGAGTTTAAAAAAAAAAGNGGACAACAACATAATTACTAAAACTCATGATAATATTTTCACCTGTAAAGAAAAACACAAACTACTTGGTATAACTAGTTTTAAAGAAACAAGGTAGTTAGCATTTGTGTAAGAGAACGAATAAAATTTTCAATTTGGGCTTATTTCAAATCTTATTTCAAATGCTTTGTGAATTTCACTGAGTTATTATGATGTATCTAATTTTTTTTTAAGTATTAAACAAGATTTACACTTACTTAGGAAGCAGAACAAGAGACGCAGTACATACAAAGCAATCTGAGAGAAGAGAGGCTCTGCAAACTGTACCAAGCTTTGTTTTGTTTTGTTTTGTTTAAGATAACTTTCTCCTTTATGGAAAGGCAATTGTCTTTAGTTTAAAATTTACACAAAGAAGGAACTCTCTCTGTCCATCTGGGATGGCTTTAACAAGTAGGAATTCTTATTTCTTGAGAAAGCATTAAGAATTAATTAATCTGAATAGATCCCTCTGCAGAAACAACCGCCAGACAAAGCACAGTGGTACCTTAATGCCATGTGACACTTTCAATATTCATGTGTAACGTCACTGTACCAGGGCACAAACCCCAAGTGTGTGGCCCTGAACAGGCAAAGAGCACAACCATAAGGCATGTTTGTACCTCAGATGTTCTGCACTTAACTAAAGATAAGGCCAGAATCAATAGATGGATCCCAAGCACACAAGGAAACCAGGCTGTCACCATGACTGGCAGTAGTTTCTGCATTCCATCTGCTCCCCTGTGGGATTTACAGCAAAGAGGAGTTTAAAAAAAAAAGGTTAAAAAAGGCAGTAGGGCAGCTTTCCAAGGAGTTCCTTACAAGCGTGATGTCTGATAAAGAAGAAAGAATTAAAAGCAGCCACTCTGCTGGACACTCAGAAACAAGAGTCAGCACAGTATATTTTATGGAATTTGAAGCTGACTTTATCCACCACAAAACCCACAGTGAACACTACTGCACCACCTGAAAGAAACACTCAGACAAAATGACATTTTAATTTGGTCAACTGTTCACCATATCAATTCAGAAATTGGTCCAAAACAAAAGGGCAGATTTAGCAAGATGTGTTTACTAAGATGTTTGCATATTGGCTGCTGGCAACACTTACCTTACGGAGCTGCTCTATCAGCTCCAGCTCCTCCTCTCGCTGTTTGGAATTTTGTCTCGCTCTAGGGTCCACAGAATCATTAGCAGGAGACAAGGCACGGGGAGAAGATGAAGTAACAGCTAAAAAAGTAGCATGAAGGAATGAAAATCACTAAGCATGGGTTGGCAGATTGCCCTTCGCTGCTGTATTACACATGCACACACAAGGTTCCAGAATGCGTAAAATGCATTCCTTGCCACAAATCTATTTCTTTCATTTGATTATTAATCAAGCCAGTGACCTACTAATTTAAAGGTGTTCTATAACACATTTGCCTTTCTCTTTAGAGTCTGCTCTGTTGGCTAATGATCAATCACAAAAGGAGGACAAGGTCTTGCCAGATGAAATGAGTTGAAATAGTTGAGTCTTTTTACACAAACTGCAATTTTGCTACACGCAACTGTATAATGCAAAATTTAAGAAGCTGCCTCCATCCATGGTTGAAGGGTTTTGTGGCATTTCCTTGGTATCTTTTTAGATGTAAGTACAGGCCAGGAGGAGCAAACCCCCAAATTTCCACAAATATGACAAAAGAATATTTGACAGCTCTAAATAAACAATTTGCTTATTCACAAACTACTTAATGTCATTTGTATATGAATGAAACTCTAAAAGTAGTTTGATGACAACGACCTGAAGTAACACAACAGTGCAAACCTTAAGTAATGCAGATGTTAATAGAGCAAAATTTGCTAATTTCTGTGCTATTTAACCTACCTTTGTTTGCTTCACCCCTGACAGCTGCTCGGAAAAGGAAACTCTCAGGTCGCTGGGAAGGGTTTCTATAGGAAGGTGGGGCTGCATGGCCAGGATATGGAGGGGAAAGGTGGACTAAACAAACGGGGAAAGGCACAGGAAAGGATAAGAGGAAGAAGGAAATGGTTAGAGTTTAAATAGGAAATGGGTTCAGCAATGTGGTAATTAAAAAGAACAAACCAAAAATTTTAATATAATAATGACAAAATAAATCACAGCCATGCATGATAAAAGTGCAGAGCAGGAAAACACACTTCCAAGGATGCCTGCATGCAAAGCACATTCCACATACCAGTTCCAACAACTGTTCTGACTGCTGCTGAATGCATCTGTGTGCCACAGCCTGTATGAAGGCCTAAACCACCCAGCTAAACCAGCTCTGCCTGAGGATATGCTTCATCCCTGTCGTCTCTTCCCTCATGTGTTTCTAAGGGGACCCAAATAACTGGGTAGATTCTTCTAGAACATAGGTTCCCTTCTCTTCCAAGTACAAATAAGTAAGCAGACATTTTGATCTTGTTTTTCACAAACTGTTCTTCCTTGCCCTGTTACCTGTCTGAGCAGTAGGTGAGCCAGGGGAGATGGTAGGTCTCTCATCACTCTGTGGACAAAAAAGAAGAGGATAAATGGTCCTAATCTGGAAAAGCTGTGACAACATGTCAATTTGCTGTTTTAAAAAAGTGCTCCATCCACCTAAATGTGTTTCAGAAAAAAACCCAGAAATCTGGAAAGACACGGTAGATTGTTCCCCAAGTCTCATCTCTGCAGAAAGTCACAAAATCTTTTCTTTTGCAGAAATGACACGATTGTTTTTTTTTCTGGGGGGAAAAAACGATGAAACAGCACAGTGACAGATCTTCATTTATTCTGCCTTCCAACCGAAAATTTCCAAGTATTCTTTGCAAAGAGGACACCGAAAACCAGATAATTAAATAGCATGCAGGGCTTGCATTACAGCAGCACCAATAAGGATACACCTCTGACACCCTGCTAATGCAAACCTGCTACTTACTGAGCATCACTCTCCCCAGTGAAAGACACTGTGGTTCTATTACAGTCCTGACACAGACTGATGATTTCTTGTGATGAATGCTTTCAGTGTAGCAGTTTCCACAGAAGAGAAAGAAACGTAAGATATCTGTATTCAAAAGCAAGCTGGCAAAGAATGCAAAAGGATTTTTGATGAACTCAACTTAGTCAAGACTAAATAATCTTGTACAGGAAAAGCAACATCATAGACAACCAAAAACCCCTCGGAGCACACACATGGTAAATGTGTTTATAGCTTAGGCCTCCTGTAGAAACAGCCTGAAGCTAAGATGAGGTAACATCTAATACAGTTTAATCAGGCAAATCGAATTCATACCCTACCTGAATGTTTGATTAGAAGCTGACAGACTAACACCTGTTAAAACAGATGTGTGGATCCAAGAGTTTTTTTGTTGGCTTTAGTGGTGAATGATAATAGCAAGAGATACCTTGACAGGACTGAAGGTAGAGGCATTAGGCGGGGCAGTAGCACAGCTTTCTTGATTCAACCCTGACAGTGACTGAATGCAGAAAGAGAGAGAAGGCAGTAGCAGTGCTAGTAAACAGCTGACAGGTCATGCACAGAGATGGAATGCAGCAGACACGTTAAAAAGGAAGAGGTGATCACAATCACGTTCTCAGAGACACTCAACAGGCAGCAGATACACACTTGCTGAACTACAGTTAAGGTCTTCCTACCCTCCTGAACTTCCTGGCTATAAAGCTTGGGAGGTGTGATGTTTCTTTTACACATAACACACCAACATAACACCTATACCATTAGACAGAAGGAAATTTTACCCTACAACAGTTCCCAGAAGGCCAAATACCATGTCTTATGGAAAGTACAATCAAAATGTTAACATTTAGGACTGAACGGCTCAAGAATGAAACTAGATTCTCTGAAACGGCACTGAAATAGCCAAGTGGCAATTCAGCACAGGAAAAGAACACTAAATGGCACTTCAGAACTGTAAAGCCAGGAAGGACTAAAAGGAGAGGCTATACTCGGGGCAAGCCATAAACACAAACATCTTCAGGTCCTACACAGGCTCAAGATCAAGATCTTGATCCTCAAGACAGCCTCTTTCTTCACAGTAGCACAGAGAAAAAATTGTGAGCTGCTTTTTGTTTTGAAGAGTTTCAAAATACCACTTGGCTTACGCAGAATGTTAGCTACTATACGAGAACAGTAAAATAAAACAGAAGTAGGTGGTCTGTAACATTAATATAACTGTTTATTCCTGAATGAAAAGAGCAAGACAACCTTGACGCAGACTAACAAGAAGTCGTCACAATCCACATACCCTGCAGTGGGTGAGGGAAAGGGGAACACGGCACAGCACAGGGTACGACAATCACAATAGCAACACACTGCATGCTCATCACCTGTTTGCGAGTCCCTGGCCTTCTTTTAATGGTATTGGTGTTATTGTCAATCTCAAAGACAAAGAGAGGCTCAAAGCCATTCTGTCACGGACAGCAAGGAAAGAAAGAGAGGGAAGAAAGGAAGAAGTGAGGCAAAAAACAACTCTAAGAAAACTCAGCCTCAATACAAAAGGAACCAGGCTGCTGCAATTCACATGTACACACTGCAATTGGCCTCTAGCACTGAAGTCAGAGAAATCTCCCAGCGCCAGAAACAACTGTAGATACAAGGACTGCCAAAGCAGAGCCCAACTCCATGCCAACCAAATAAGGGTATTTTAAGGGAAGCTGATTATTAACCATTTGAATAAACAAATGGAAGCCAACAGGCTGAGAGAAAACTTCAGGGTACAAGCTAGCATAATTCAAGTCCTGCTTACTTTACCCATACCATTATCATTTGTAACACACTGATGACTAAAAGCCCTGACTTAGTCTCAGAGATCCCACGTGCTGACAGTAATACGATGGCCTCAGGCCATGTTTGAGACCACAACAAGAAAACACAACGCAATGCAGGGAGCCCACAGGTAGCAATGACACAGGTTGTGAAAGGAAGAGGTCACACCAGCCACCGGATGCTTGTCAAGCATTTCACAGGCTTCACAACAGAGAAACTGGGCTGCAGTTTAAGAAGTTTTGGGTTTTATTTTTCTTCCATAGTATTCACCTTGTAAGGGACAGTATGGGAAAATAGGAAGGCATTTGGGGAAAAACAAGATTCATAAGCCATCAAGGCTGAAATCGTTAGCCCAGTGTGAAGCCTTGACGCTATCTCAACAGGTAACCCACGTTGTAACGAGTGGGACTGACTGTCCTTGTGAGAACAGCAAGCAGAATCAGACTAACAAAACTTTGAGGCATAAGGCACATTTTCTCAGAGAAACTACTGATTACATTTCTTCTGCAACATTTTAGTTAGCCTGGCTATGAGAAGTCAACACAACAAAATGCACCATGTGCAACGATGTCCTACAGCCAAACTTCACTGCATTTTTAATCACAGGGATGTAAAAGAAACACAAAACTCAACCAAACTATTTACATTCATAGAAAGTATGGGGAGTCCTTTTGCGAGCTCAGACTATCCTGAAATTGTTGCAAACAGAAGGGAACAGTCAGAGCAACCTGTCCAATGTAAATACATTTAAATTTTAATTAGTGAGAAAAAACCAAAGAGGAGACCAAAATAAATATGATGTAAGGTTTTAAAAAAGGCAAATCACAACTTAAATGTTGGTTTTAAGAAAATATTGGTTAAAGAAGTAACAATACCAGAAGATGGAAGTAGTAAAACAAAAGGAATGTTACTTGCTTTCTAACTATATAGTAGACTTACTATTTTCTTAATCCTTCCCTTACATCTGAGCTGAAA
This sequence comes from Piaya cayana, assembly GCA_013389865.1. NCBI lineage: Eukaryota > Metazoa > Chordata > Aves > Cuculiformes > Coccyzidae > Piaya > Piaya cayana. Next base: position 18,493 of record WAAB01001766.1, read on the forward strand.
ACATTGTTTGAAACAAAAGAAAAGCAACTGTTTAGTTTACAGAACTCAGATGTAACGAGGGAAATGCTGAACAAAAGAGTATTTATTATACCTCTATGTAATGCTCTCCCCTTTTGCCACAAGGTGTTATTCCCACACCACAAAGCCAGAACCACCAGTGGAAAATCTATTGCTTTTTTTTTTTTAAATTTAGACCTTTTCTTAAAACCACCCTATCTGCAAGCTTCAAAGCCCAGAAGCTTTGCAAGGCAAGGTTTACATTACTGCATGCAGTCTTTAAGCAGCAAGAAAAAAAACACAGAGGGGAAATGATGTAAATGGAAAATGTGTACTGAAAACTACCATCAGCAAACAGAATTTTGGTATGAAATGCCTCTCTACTTTGGTGGAGGAAAAAAACATCCTCAGAAATTAGATCTAGCTAAATTTCAAATCAATAAGCACACAGACAATGTCAGATGAAATGCAATAGAACATAAAGAGGCAAAAGTAATTTAACTCATATGACGAGTGGTATTTTTTAAAGCAAACTAATGAACATTTGTTTGTTGTTGAACAAGTTTTTACCCTATAAAATACATTCATGGAAACAAAAATGCCACAGATTCATGAGCTAGCATGGGCTTAATGCTCCAGCTACACTAACTGCCAGAAACAGCTGCCCTGGCATATCTCATCATTAGACACAGTGTGTATTTCCACTACAAACCAGAGTTACAGATCATACTTCAATGGTTCAGAAAGAAGTTATTCCATACACTATTATAGTTTAATGCTACTGAAAAAAAGCAAGAAATTAAAAGAAAAATGAACAGAGAAATGACTGCTTTCCAATCTAGTTTGATCTCCCCCTACCAGCCTGGCCACTGTTTTGTGAAGTGCAAGGATGGAACTTGGATAAAGACACAAAGGAAGCAAACAGTGATGTAAAACAGTTTCAAGGTAATTTCTGAAAATTCCAAGTCAGATAATGTGAAATTCCACACGTTAATTTACCACAAAAGTCATGGGATCACACAATCTCTTACCCTTAAAGGTATCATTAAAATACATTCCAAAGATGAACTGACAACAGAGTATCCACACTTAACTCAAACCAATGTTGTTCTCCTGCTTCTTGTTATCTAAATACAAAAGCAGGTTTTTATATGCTAACAGATTGTGATTTTAAATGGGCACATGCATGATCACTAAATCTCTCTCTAATATTATAGTCCTTTTTTCTCTCCTACACAGTGCTAGTCATTGAAAATAGGAAAACCAGAAAGTCTGAAAAAAAGAGACAGTAAATATCTTGACCAACATAGGCTGGAGATGGAAGCACATGAACTAAGAAAATAAATCCCACGCATGCAGTCATGCAACAGCAGGCAAATCAGGTGTATGTCTTTTACAGAAACAGATTATGGCATTAATTATATTCTTTAGTAATTCTACATCACTAAGATGCCACAAAGGAAGAAATAGCATAAAACATGAATTAAATACATGAATGTTTTAAATTTTGCTAAGTGTTCAAAACTGATTATTTTTGAGACATCTTCATCAATAAACAATAAAAAAGTACGAGGAATATTTCACTGGATGTAGCATTGATGCACAGAGTAGTTTTCCCTGTGCTGTGATATGGTTACCCAGACACTAAATATTCCTAATCACCTTGTATGCAGACAGGTTACAGTATAAGGCTGTGCCTGAAGCATTAAAACTGCTTACTTGACACTGAAGAGCACAGCAATTAGGAAGCAAGCTAAATGGAGGAGAAATCAAACCAGAACAACTAGATATGAATTTTTAATTTTAGAAGTTGTTCTTTACTATCAGCAATTTTCTTCTGCTCTCAGCAAAAGACAAACTTAAATTATTTTGTGGAAAAACATCACTGTATTATTAATAAAATGAAAAAGTATCAGCATATGCATAATGTGAAAGTTCAAAGCTAAGCTACTTTTCAAAGAAGATGGTCATGTTTTATGCTATTTAAATTAATTGTAAAATAGTTGGTCTAATCTGAGACAATCAGAATGTTACTTCTATGCTATAGAATCTGCCAGATAAAAAGGCTGTTACGTGCAGGATCTTACCACTAACAAGGCACTATCATCAGTATGTTGAGACCTTCTGGATGGAAAGGGACACTGGGAGGTGGGAGAGATGGAGTAACGTCAGAAACACACAGAATGTCAGAAACACACAGTATGTGAACAGACAGAAATTTTGGACCACGGTGCTGCTTCTTTATAGCATTGTGAGGCTTCTTTTAAAAATCCATAAAATATATGTAACTCCGCAGGAACACAGAGCCACATGACACACGAGTTAAAGTGTATTCACATAACTTAAGGAATCAATTATTCTGCTTTCTGCGTTGTCTCAAGCAAATACAGACAGCTATGTGTTCACAGCTCTTACTATGGTAGAACAAAGGACCCTTTAAAAGAATAAATTAAGAACAGAAGAACATTGAGAAGGAAAAGGAGCAAAACCTATTTCATTTACCCCATGTTTCAGTAACTCTCTAACAAAAAAGAGTTAGTTGGAAAACGCTGCTAAAGAAGTATTTATATTCATTATATTATTAAAAGTTTTGATCTGATAAACACTGCCAAGTGAATTATCTTCCCCTGGAGGAAAGTGAGGATGTTGAGCAGTGGAAGAGCTATTACTATGCAGAAATCTGATGTAGAGAGTGAACAGATGTCATTGGCTCGGCTCTGTATATTCTACAGGACTGAGCCTTGTATGATTTGTGCTCCCTGCTGACTTACTGGTTTTGATTACAGAACTACATTAGAATAAAACTTTAAAAAAAATGATGTATTGCTTTTTCTGATAGCCTCCTAAATTCTAACGCTTAATCTTTCTTGGACAGCTGGTGATCCGCTGGGAGAAAACAAATCAACAAAGGATGACTGGAACACAATAACCTGTCTGAATCATCCCTTAGAAAGTAAACTGCGCTGCTCACAAGGAGCATCTTAAAACTGAATATAAAATACCTTTGCTATACAGAACATAGAAACATACAAGAAACAATAAAAATAACACATGTGGACATGCAATCTATATGAACTGAAGAAAATATTAGACTGGTCCCACAAGCAAAATAAACAACCCAAGGCTTAGTAATGAGTGTGGAAAAACTATACTATAATCCAGTCCTGAAAAAATCATCACAATCAGGAAAATATCTCTGGTGGAGAGTGCTAAGAATTCAGGTGCTAATATCCCTACCAATACTCTTATTGGACTCGTACCTCATTATCCAGAGGACTTTGTTTCTGAGGACTTGAGGATGCTTTTTGCTGTAGAGAAAAACAGAAAAAAAGAAAGACCAATTTAAAAGAATGTTACAGAGAAACAAAAGCTCCGAACAAACTAGCATAATTTAGAATTGTTTTAAAACACAAGAGGTCTCTGTTTTAAATAAAACATGCATTGGGAAAACTGCAAGTTTACACTGAGCTGAAGATTTGGATACTATTAGTAAAAACACCAGCCTTATTCCATATGAAAACAAAAAACATAAATAGTTTTTGCATACTAGAGATGAATAATAAACCCAAAATATAACCCAAGGGAGTTACTTAATTGCTGAGAATAAAATGCTCATGAATAACAAAGGCAGTCGAGAAAAAAATACAACCAAACCCCAGAAGGCTCATCAATGGACAAAATGCATTCTAAATATTGAAAGTCTTTAACTGAAAGACTGAGCTGAATCTTTAATAAAAGCAGCTTTTCTACAAAACATCACCAGGGGCCTGAGATTAGTTCATGCTAATGAAAAGCCTATGTTCAGGCAGCTAAAAATCATTTTCTAAGCTAACTTTATACATTACGTAAATGCGATAAAATATTCTTTCCCCCTCTGCAGACTGCCGTGAGCCTGAAATATTAGCTGTAGCATTTCTTAAATTTGTGGCAGGGATATTTGGGTAGGTGACCAGAGCCACAACAACACTAAAATAAATTTAAGTCAACTAGCATATAAGCAAGTTTGTATGTTAAGCACCAGAGTACTTCATATCGACTACAGTGAAATAGAAAGTAAAGATGTGGTGTCCACAGAGTATCTGATGAACCATAAATCTGTGCTTGTACTTTACCTGGAGGTAACTTATTTATGCATCATAAAATATCAAATAGATAAGACAACCCTTGTGTTTATGACTGCTTTTCTTCTCTCCCAATTTGTATTCAAACTTAAATTGCCTCTACGCCTTCTCAAATAAAGACCCTTTCTTACATCAGCCCTGTCACATCCACGCAAATGAAAAATTGACAGAATGAGGCAGACTATGTATCCCAGAATTCTTTGCAATAATCATATTTTGGGTTTTGTCTATGTGAAACTACAGCACCAACACTGAATGGACTTAAATGCTATTTCTCTATTTTCTTTATAAAGTGCCACGCACGCCCCAGAGTGTAACACAGAAGTATTAACTATCCTGGCAATTAATTTTCCTTAGGGAATTTGGAAAAGATAAACTATCAAGTAGGTACTAATAAGAAGTACCTTAACAAAGTCAAGGACAGCTTCCCTCTGAATCTGTTTTGTTCTCATCCTCTCCTCCTCGTACTGAAGCGCTGCAAGCTGGGCCTCCCGGCGGGTGCGCTCTACGTGCCTGCGGTACAGCTCGGGATCTGTATTAGGCACCTGGAACAGAACAGGGCACTAGGCTGTTTACCCAATGGGGTAAAACAAATGGGTTATGGTCCATGTCTTAGAGCTAACATTGACTGGAATAATCTCATCCAAAAGAATAAAATAGTAGAATTCAATGTGTTACCTGACTGTGGTGACTTGTTAGAAAGTGAGGTGAATCAGCCGGGGGTCTGACAAATGGAAAAACAAAGAGTAAGTACACTTTTCAACTTAAATAAAAACAAATGCTCATGAGTTGTCAGTGACACACAAGTATCTCATCAAATCAGATGAATAACTGTTTAGTAAGCAAAGCTGTTAAACCAACTGCTGTGATAACAATTTGACTCATTGTGCATGACAGATTTTGCACAGTCATTTCTATCTTTTCTCCTGAATTGTGGCAATATTTTTCTACAGTTCAAAATGCACCAACAGGATCATACATTTAGCCTACTACATTGGGATATTTGGTACTTCATATCCATTCTCTATGAGCTGGTTAAGTAACCAACCTGGGAACTTTTGGGATGATCCTCATTTAGAGGAACAACTTTTTACTACGGTTATTGGAGGGGGGTGGGGAATAAAATTAATCCATAGAAACTATGCATTTCTTTTCCCTACCTCTCTGTCCTATCCACGTAACTCCTTAGTACTTGGTGATGCTCTATGTCCTGCATCAAATTTAGAGTTTCAGATCCTTGTAATTCATCAGTACCCCTGCAGGTAAACATCATGTGGAATGGGGATTGGCCAGTGACGCATATAAACTACTGCCTGATTAATTTTCTTCTAGATTACAGCTGGTTTTCTAGGAGTAATTGCCTTGACAATTAGCCTTAGGTAACCACTACTGCAGTTCATAATTTAATAAACGTAACTTGCTTAATTAACACTGATTTCATAATACACAAAGATGAAATCTCTCTTTTAAGATTATACTCTGATTACTGTAGGCCTCCCTCTGCTCTGGAAAGAACAGAATTGGTTTTAAACATTAGCACCCTCTGATATTCTCAGAAACAAATCTGCTCAGTTCACCAACCTAGTGATGACTTTCTACTGTCAGTGACACAAGCCAGCAAAATCAAAAGGTAAACAATAACTGATCTCTCTTATCCATCAGACCAAGAATAAAAGAGAAATTTTGCTAGAAGGCAGCTGCTAGCACTGAAAGGATTCCCAAAGTCCACAGTCTACTGCATGTTCCCTGCCATATTGCTGACTAGAATGAAAGGTGATGGAAATTGAGTAGCTCTTGACAGCCTGAACCCTGTAACCTTTGCCCCAGGGCAACAATGAAACTGAGGCACTTCCAATACATTTCCAAAAAAGTCAGTCTTGCTGCCTGTGTACAGCCATCACCTATTCTGCATGGAAATGCTTAAGACATGTAAGACCCGCATCCTACGGGACTTAAATTAGCACCAGTGTACATGACAGAGCCAAATGCTCCTAAGAATGGACAGGACCAGGTCCAACTGAGTGCCAAGAGGTGTANAGGAAGGTGACAGAAATTTAGTAGCTCTTGACAGCCTGAACCCTGTAACCTTTGCCCCAGGGCAACAATGAAACTGAGGCACTCCCAAAACATTTCCCAAAAAGTCAGTCTTGCTGCCTGTGTACAGCCATCACCTATTCTGCACAGAAAAGCTTAAGGTATGTAAGACCCGCATCCTACAGGTCTCTTCTGTGACTTAAATTAGCACCAATGCACACGACAGAGCCAAATGCTGCTGTGAATGGACAGGACCAGGTCCAACTGAGTGCCAAGAGGTGTATTTGGACCAGGGCACACCCAGCTTTGTTGCATCGGGAATACACACAGTCCGTCCAGAGGCACAAACTGAATTTACTGACCTTGATCAACTAATGTAAGTACTCTAGAGATGAAGTCTGCATTACATTAGTCTAAGAGTTTTAAATGGTTCCAGCATGCTGAAGGAAAAAAGGAGGCTGCCTGCCAAGGCATTTGCACAGAATTACTGTGGAAGCAGTTCACAGCTTGTGGTTGCCACAAATGAAATATTTGCCTAATACGAGCTTAAAATACAAAAAATTACTCATTGTCACATGGCTGCTTTTACACAGATTTGAAGGCAAAAGCGTTATAGACTGTTTTCAGTACCTCATGAAGAACTTCATTCTGCTGCAGCATAATATGGATAAGCTACAATTCAATACAATTAAGTCAACTATTGAATCAAAGCACAAATCAAATCACGGAAAGCAGATATCTGCTTAAAAAATATACACTTCAATTCGGCAGAATTCTTTAACCAAGTGATTTTGAGCCAAGCACTGGCCTAGAACAGCCAAACCTTCTGGTCACTGCTATGACTGGAATACAAATTCCTAATCTGGAGCAATGATTTATAAGCAAAGCACCATGCACATTCTGGTGAAGCAACAGAAAAGAGCATCATTTCTGAAACACCATCAGTAAATATGTGCTCTGTATCACTGTGAAATTGGATAAAATTATTGTTACCACACATTTTTCTTACCTGTTTTGATGTAAATATCGTTTTGCATCCTCTGCTCTCTGAAATTCTTTGATGGATGAAGGCTTCACTGGCGACCCCTATGCAAAATAAGAAGATGAAGTTAGCAACTTTTCAGAAAACTGTAGTTTAACGTCAAAGAACCTCTTTGCAAAGCAACATTTCTAACTCCTGGCATTCAAACTATCTGACAAAGACCACAAAACACAATTCTGGGATGTTAAATTTCCAAGCAGGCAAACTCACTTTTATTTTTGCCTCCAATAGATAAATGTTAGTTTCAAGATTAAATGCGCCTACTGACAAATATAAGAGTTTAAAAACTTCAGCTATTAAGAATCATGCAGGCAAGTACATGTAGGTAAAAAATAGTTAATGTAACATAGAAGAAATGTAGAGTTAAGCTCCAAAGAACACAGCAATGCAGTTTGGATTCTCAGAAATACAGGATACAATAGGTGATGTTTTTTTATGATACCCTAAAGACTGGTCACAGATGGTCTAAGATAGCAAAACATGGGATGAAGGAGAACACCTTAGGCTTAATTTGAGCTATGAAATAATTTATCCCATTTGGAACAGGGACATACTGCCTCTGGTGTTATCGTAAAACTTTTACTGACACCCATTAGTGTAGGAAAACAGAAACCTCTCAAGATTACCTTGTCCATTTTCACTCATGCCTGTATGCATTTTGCTCTACAATACAGTCAGTCTTCCTAAGCAGCAGCGTATTTTAGATAATTTTTTTAGAGAAACTATGGCTTCAGTTAATAGCAAATAGTTTAATTTTTATGAATTTTTTTAATCCCTACAAACAGAATTTTTATGTTGATCAATGCCTTTTCAGTATCTACAGCAAAGAATCCTTGGGCTGCACTGCTAATTGTTGCCTTTGCTGAGTTCTGCTACTCTGTCTGTGCTTTTAAGTGGTACCCACTTTTGTGATCTGATACTGAATTTGAGATCTGCAACCTGAAAGCACTTCTCAATGTCACTGATTTTAAACACAGTAAATTGTAATACAAAGTGGACAAATTAGGGATAAGGCTCCTACGTGAATGCTAAAGATCCACGTTTTCTTTCTTTCTCCAAAACGCAGGTACCTTTCTGCTTCAAAGTATGCCAGACTTTGAAAGGACACATTTGTACTGCAGCGTAACAGGTACTGTTGAAGCATATAAAAGCTTTTCTCAGACAGGTTATTTATATAGTAGGCACAGGGAGCCACTGAGCTGTGCAGCTGTGTACACAGGTTCTAAGACTGACAGAACACAGAACAAAACATTACGTGGCTGAAAATATTTTTTGTAGGTTTGATTTCTAAGGACGCTCTCCAAAACTGTACCATCCACATCCCTAAACGGGGAACAGTTTTCTCCACATGTTCACAGCATTGGCTGCTACAACTGGAACAAAGACACCTTCCAGTTTTGTCAATTCATGCACTTTCAGAGCAGCTCCAGTGAATTTTATTAAAGTGCACACAAATCCTCACAGAGCGAGAAAGCAATGAAATGATGTAAGCTAAAGAAAAGTGTCTTAGCAACTTTACTGAAACATGTCATTTGGACACAGTAAACAATCAACAAAAGAAGCCATTATTAGGACAGTGTATGCCAACGCTGCCCATTGTTTGTTTTGTTTATTATGATTTTTCTTTTTTTTTTCTGTGAGAGAAAACAGGGCAACATCCAGAGTTACTCCAACCTATTTCTAGACAACTATAAAAAGGTGTCCAGAGAACTTTCTAACCTGTCTAGCTATAATTTTATGTATTATTCATTCAGCTGTGTACTTTTACCGACTAACAACAGTTTCATGCCAGATTTATCTGAAACTACAGATGGTATTTCTTGTTCAGAAAGGTGACTAAATACATATCTGGGGCTGCACCTGTGGATTCAGAGCCTTGCTCAACACAGAGAGAAAGAAATAGTTCTCTGCAAATCGTAAGCTTTGTGAAAAGTCTAAATATTTAAGTTAGTCCAAACTTAAATAGGATCCTGAAGTTATTGAATTTATGGCAAATCACTTATATTCAACATGAACAGTCAAATCAACGCAGTTNCCAGGGTCGCACCTGTGGATTGCGCACCTGAGCCTTGCTCAACACAGAGAGAAAGAAATAGTTCTCTGCAAATCATAAGCTTTGTGAAAAGTCTAAATATTTAAGTTAGTCTAAACTTAAACAGGATCCTGAAGTTATTGAATTTATGGCAAATCACTTATATTCAACATGAACAGTCAAATTAATGCAGCTGCAAAGTTCCTGTACTAATACTTTGTGCTGATAACAATCAACATTTTTCCCTTGAGGAAGTCAACATGCATTTGGTACTAAGAAGTAAAGGTTAACCACTGTCTTGGTATCACCAATTGCCTGTTAGAAGCATCAACTTTGGTGTTTTTTGGAGACAGTGCTCCTTTCTAAAACCCATTTACTTCACATAAGTCTAAAGCACAAGCTTGCAAGAATCCACATGACAGAAAAAACCGTGGCTGCTTTAGACTTATTCTGTGTATCCCAAAGGGTACTTGGGAGCAACGTAACACTCCAGCTCTGACCCTCCATAAAGCACAAAGCAGTGCTCTTCCCCCAAGTCAGATCCGACTTTCTAAACAATCAAATAAATAAAGCCACAGGGAAACTTTTGAGGATAAGCAGCACTAATATCATCACAAAAGCTTTCCTGGAGTGTATGGATTTAATGAATCTAAGTAAAAGCACCACCTCGTTAGAGATTCTCCGCTGGTCAATATAGGCCATGAATTGCGAGCTGAGGCTGTCTGAGTCCATGCACTTGGGTTGCCTCACCTCTTCCTCCTCCTCTTCTGTGGTGCAGCTATCAATATAGTCGATCTGATCAAGATCATGTTCCACTTGACATACATACACAAAGAAAACACCCATAATTAGATAACCAACAAGAGAGGAAAAAAACAAACAAGAAACAATGTGGGGAACTAAGGCCCCAGTGTTGTTCTTCTGTCTGGGAAAGCTCAGCCTAAAAGCTCTTGGATTTTGCCACTAACATTTGTTAAAGATCAAATTTTGAAATAATGATAAAAATTATGCTTTTATAAAGTAAAGAAAAACAGGGATCAAGCATGCAATTTTACACTACTGGCCACAGATACTTTTGCAGTGACTGAAAAAGTAAAGTAAATACAGTAATTTTTTTTTTCAATACCGCAAAGGAGCTATCAAAATCTGTCAGCTCACACCAAGACCGCACAATTTTTTTTTGTGTGCATTTTGAATAATTTCTCTTGGTTTCTCCCATCATAAAAATTAAACAGATGTGACAGTTCTATTTTACTACTACAATGACGAAACAGAGGGCATCATGTCTAAGTTATCTGGATGCAAACGCGATAAATATAAAAAGTGCATGTGGAAATAATGAAGGACAGTATAGAAAGCAACAAAACCCCTCTAAAACAATATAAAGCATCTGCAGCTTTATTTTTAAAAGAGGAAGAAAAAAAA
>WAAB01001766.1:29570-80765 GCA_013389865.1 Piaya cayana
ATGACAATAAATATCGTTGAAGACCACTATTTACCTCCACCATTGGTCATGATGGTGCTCCCTCTGTTTTCTTGATACTGACTTTCTCTTCTCAGTCTCTGTTCCTTAGTGATTTCTGCTACACGTAAAGGGAGATCTGAGAACTCATCTGTTGGCTTTAGAAAACAAACAATGACATCAAGAAACATTTCTCCTTGGAAACATTCTCTTGTAAGCTACGACCTTGATTGATTTGTGGTTTTAATTCAGCCATCCCGTTCTGCTCCTACAAAACACTAACTGAAAAAAAGCTATATGGCATTGTTTTTTAAAAACATACATTTAAGCTTTCTTAAAAAAATTAGCTTATGGTTTTGGTTTTTTTTTACTCTGCACTACCTACAAGTGCTTGAAAACGTCCCAAGATGGAAATTCTTAGCACCCTCTCAAAAATGAAGCTAGAACTGCAAGCAGAAAAAGCAAACTAGAAACTGCAAGCAACTAGAAAAGGCAGTAGCCAAGATCTGAAGTGTTTCATACGAACAGGTCTTGGCTACTGCCTTTTCTAGTTGTCCCAAGAGGAAGAGGGAATTTCTTTCTTGGAAGAGTAATTGACAGTCTCCTTGCTAAGAGACCCCATATTCCTGCTTCTAAAATGGCAGACAGATTTTGGTTTTAATATTTGAAACACTGCAGAGATAGACGATGAAATCTCTATCTTATTTTTGAAGCTTAATTTTCATGCTCAGGTTTATTTTATTGAAATAACTACTCATAAGTAATTGTAGCTGACTCAACGTTTGTAATATGATAGTTATGAGCTTTTTTGAAAATGGGAACCTCTTTTTTCTCAGCTTTTATGCTCCAGTAAATTGTTCTGCCATGCAGTCTTTTATACANTTTTGAAGCATTTGGAGACTTTGACACAGCACATATGCAGAAGCTGACAATGTTTCCCAGATAATCCTGACTTTGATGCCACTTGATTTTGCCTTGCTACATCATTAATACAACAGTGGTTTTACACTGTTTACACAACTGTGGTTTTGTGTCATTTCACCCAGACCTTTATCTTTCCCCTCTTTAAACAATCTATTTATAGCAAATACAATTAATATAGCAAACTTTAACAACGATGACAATAAATATCGTTGAAGACCACTATTTACCTCCACCATTGGTCATGATGGTGCTCCCTCTGTTTTCTTGATACTGACTTTCTCTTCTCAGTCTCTGTTCCTTAGTGATTTCTGCTACACGTAAAGGGAGATCTGAGAACTCATCTGTTGGCTTTAGAAAACAAACAATGACATCAAGAAACATTTCTCCTTGGAAACATTCTCTTGTAAGCTACGACCTTGATTGATTTGTGGTTTTAATTCAGCCGTCCCGTTCTGCTCCTACAAAACACTAACTGAAAAAAAGCTATATGGCATTGTTTTTTAAAAACATACATTTAAGCTTTCTTAAAAAAATTAGCTTATGGTTTTGTTTTTTTTTTTACTCTGCACTACCTACAAGTGCTTGAAAATGTCCCAAGATGGAAATTCTTAGCACCCTCTCAAAAATGAAGCTAGAACTGCAAGCAGAAAAAGCAAACTAGAAACTGCAAGCAACTAGAAAAGGCAGTAGCCAAGATCTGAAGTGTTTCATACGATCAGGTCTTGGCTACTGCCTTTTCTAGTTGTCCCAAGAGGAAGAGGGAATTTCTTTCTTGGAAGAGTAATTGACAGTCTCCTTGCTAAGAGACCCCATATTCCTGCTTCTAAAATGGCAGACAGATTTTGGTTTTAATATTTGAAACACTGCAGAGATAGACGATGAAATCTCTATCTGATTTTTGAAGCTTAATTTTCATGCTCAGATTTATTTTATTGAAATAACTACTCATAAGTAATTGCAGTTGACTCAACGTTGTAATATGATAGTTATGAGATTTTTTGAAAATGGAAACCTCCTTTTTTCTCATCTTTTATGCTCCAGTAAATTATTCTGCCATGCAGTCTTTTATACATTTCTCTCATTATTTCTAACTTTGTGTCCATCCCATATGGTATCCTCCGATAAAACAACAAATAAATTTGGCTCAAGGCAACCTGCATGCTAGACTATACATGCCATCCACTGGACATGCTTCCAGACCTGTACTCGTTAGTTCTCTTTTGTGTACAACACCGCAGTCAAGAAAAATAAAGCTGCAACACTTACTTCATTTCCTGACCATCTTTTGTCTCCACTGTCCACACTATTGAAACCAGAATCAAGCGCTCCATACGGCCGTCCAGAGTAAAGTTCCTCATGGCTGTCAAACATACAGTTTTAGTTACTGTAATATAAACACCATCAAAAGCTTCTCAGCTATTACAGAACAAAAGCAGAATAAGCCACTAAGCACAGTTGCAGTGTGTCCACAAGCTCAGGGTAGTAGAAAGCATCGCATTGCTTTTGCCACATAGAGCGAGAGACGTGCTCGCAACTACAACCACACTTGTCACTCATCTGTCCACCTGCCACTGCCTCATGTTTCAGAGCTCATCTGATACAACGGATATATCCACAGTTCAAATACTTCCCAAGTAGCAGTTAGGACAAGAGACCATTTTGCAGTTTTCTATTTCACTGTTTAACAAATCAAACTTTCACTCTCCACTACTCATTTGTTTTGGTTGAGGAACAGTCTCTCAAACATTTGTGTAAATAAGCACGAGCCCATAAAAAATTACTAAAAATACAGAATATACTGCTTCTACGCAACAGTACACACAATGAGTAACATTAATGTATAATCTTCTGTACCATCACCCACCTAAGAAGTTGTGCAGTTAGCTGGATAGTACTTCAAATACTCCAGAATATAGTAAATATAGAAGTAAAGTTTTCAATTACAGAGCCTGACTTCATCAACGACCTGCCTAGACAAAGGCATCAGACATGCACCCAGTGTTACAATACACATCACTGAACAGCCACGCAGTTCTTCTCTACATTTCTGGGCTTAGAAACTGCGTAATCCAGCAGTACAGCCATCACAGATGTCAAGTCTGGCAACTGCTGCAGATAGTTACAGCAGAGGAGACAATGGGACTTGTCTGATCCACTGCAGATGGTATTTCACAATGGCCTGACTGTCCCACTGGCACTTGATGCCCCTAGAGAACTGCGGCAGCAATTACTATGTAATACACGAGGAAGAACGAATTTGAGGAAGCTAACTGCTTCACCCATCACAACTAAATTGCAGGTCATCTCCTCACTGGCATTGTTCTCAAGTTGTTGCTCACTCTTGAAATCCTTTCACGCAACACTTATTTTCAAATTAATTGTTATTATTGGATCACTGTATGTCTCCATGGGACTTTGTACAACACGGACAGACTGTTATTCTGGGCTATTTTCATTTTCAGACAGACATAAAACATCAAAAAAGGAAGAGGAGGAATGGAGGGCTACAGGTGAGCAATGTTATACATTTGCTTCTCTGCAGATGTTCACCAAAAGACAAGCTTTTGTACTGGCATGGAGTTTTGATTAACTCGAAAGAGTTCCACTGTTATGGCCCTGTATTTGAACAGAAAGATCATCTACATAATAAACCCTTGGAAAGAAAAAAAACCAACTCCCTTATTTGGGGTGGGGAAGACAAAAGAATGACTACAAAATCACCTAGTGCAGTTAAAACTATTAAATTGGATCACTAACAATAGACCCATACTTATGCTAACAGTCCACAGTACTTAAATATGGGATTTAAAACATAGGCCAGAGAGAAGAAAAATCCATCTGCAGTATAATTCTATTTTAAATGCATCAATATTTTCAGAATGTCCTGAGAACCCTGCTGTAAGCTGATAATTTATTGTGAATTGATAAGAATCAAAAGGATTATCTGGCTATATCTCAAAAGCAGGGAAATACTTTGACACAAATTTTCTACTTTTAGCCTTCCTTTTCAACTAGTCATTTTGAAAAGCTATACCTCCAACACTAAGGTTATATGGAAGCTCAAAAATTCATAATCACTGTTCCCAGGACTCCTCCTTTTTAACATGAAAGCTGCTTTCTGCGTCCCCAACTCTCACATACAAAACCAGCTACCAAATGCTGTCGACTTTACACATTTATAATTGTATGATTATAAGCAGCCATCCTGAAGTCAGTTGAGACTTAGAGAAAATGATCCAAAGGCTGGAGCCTCTCCCATAAGAGGACAGGCTGAGAGAGTTGGGCTTGTTTAGCCTAGAGAAGAGAAGGCTCCGGGGAGACCTTAAAGCAGCATTCCAGTACTTTGGGGGAGGCTACAAGAAAGCTGCGGAGAGGCTCTTTATCAGAGAGCACCGGGATAGGATGAAGAGGAACGGTTTTAAGCTGAAAGAGGAGAGATTTAGATGAGATATTAGGAAGAATTTTTTTACTGTGAGTGTGGTGAGGCAGTGGAACAGGCTGCCCAGAGAAGCTGTGGATGCCCCATTCCTAGACGTGTTAAAGGCCTGGTTGGATGGGGCTTTGAGCAACCTGATCCAGTGGGAGGTGTCCCTGCCTGTGGCAGGGGAGTTGGAACTGGATGATCATTAAGGTCCCTTCCAACCCAAACTATACTATGATTTTTATTCCTCTCTGACCAACAAGCAACAAAGAACAACATCTGGGCATCTGAATAGATCAGAGCATTTTGGGGCAACTGCAACTTACCAGTGAAATCTATGTAAAGCTTGAAATCAAAGGATGACAAGCTTAATGCCTGGTAAGGCTAACAGACAAAGGAAACGCAGTACTTGACAACATCTCAAAGCCAGAGCTCCAAAGCAACACTAAAGCACCTATTTTTACCTCCTGTAAGAAAGGACAGTTGCCCAATTGCCAGAGTATCCTCTACGCTGGTTCGTGCACCAGTACTTTGTATTTTAAACCTTCTGACTCTGGACTACACCAGTTTGCCAAAAGAATTGCTACACAGCTGGGTATTCAGTGTTGTAAATGAGAGACTGGCTGCAGCAGATCAAAGCTTGCCACAAGATGTACTTCACAGAGCTTATGTTTAGTAAAGGACTGTGAAGTACAAGATTTCACTCCTGTGAGACAGTTTGATACAATACAACAAGGTTAAAATAATCAGCTGCACTGGGACATCCAAGCCATACTTTCTGCCACGTTGTTTCAGAGTATCTTGTTTTACTTGCAATATTAACAATTTTATTATTAAAAACATTTGATAAAGACTGAACTGATGTCATGACTCAAACCTCTTAAACCTTTAAGAGTCTCTACCACTCAGTTTCAAACTCTTGACCTCCACAAGTACTTCACTTAGCTTACAAGACAAAACAGCAACAAGGTCTAGGTGTACTGGCTGGTACCTTACTTCTATCGGTTACCTTTGAAGATAACAAACATAAAGCTCTCATAAAGTTCTTGCCTGAAAATATTAACTATGCCGTAGCTAGGTGCTTGCATTTTTCTCATTCCAAGTTCCAAAAGAATATAATAATTTGAGATCCTCTCTTCCACTGGATCATTCTACCATTTTCTCCCAATATGCACTCTGATCCTTGGACAGTTCCTCCACCTGCAATACTAAATGCCCTCAACAGCACGGTAACAACAAATAACTACCACCAACTCTTATGTCCTCCTGGGGATGGAAATACAGCTAAAGGAGAGCCAGTGGAAGCTTATTTCATACAGCTGAATCTGGAAGCAACTCTAGAGATAGCATCCTCGACCAGTTCTGCACTTGTCATATAAATAATTCCAAGCTAATATTAAAATATATTAATTCTTCTCATGTCACAAAAGCAATTAATGAAAACTTCCTTAGTAATGTACAACTACAAACAATAAGTCAGTTACCACACAGCCTCCTAATTTTTGAGGACTTTTTCTTAAAAAATAAACAAACCATGCTAGAGATAAACAGATCATGACATTTCATCATTTAGAGCCATTTATTTTTCCATAACAGGACACTAACCCCAGTATTATGCAGAAACCATCTGCAACAGCTCATACTCTAGGAAACTGAGTAACACTCAAAATGTTCATAGGTTGACCTCATCTAGAAAAATAATGCAAGACGTTTGCTGCTGCTGACTGTTCTGTCAGTCGCTCATGCAAATTTTTCTTCCGGAATCTGATTCATGATGATTTATTGTGAGCTCCTCTGCTTTGTGTTTTATCACTGCTAAGACAGTGATACACCCTTTAGTAACTTACTGCTCCACACCTTATTGCCATCTTCCAATATGACTGAGGTAATTTTTATATATATTTAGTACACACTTCACTGACTCCCTTTCTTCTATATTGTTTAATAGAAATAAATCCTAACTCCCGCTTTTCTCTAGACAACTTAATTTCGCAGCTGATAGGCTGACTGTTCTAATATTTGTGTTACACTGTTAAGCAATAGTGCCAAACCTTGCCAAAAAAAAGAGTTTACTAATGGGATGGAGATCAGCATTTACACCCACGGCTTGTGCTCAGCAGTTATAAAATTCTGAGCAAAAGGTTAAAATTCACAGCAGGGCTATAACTTCAGTAATGACATGGAAAACACAAAGATCTTATAAACTGAATACATGTGTTAAAGAACACAAAAGCAGCCTCTCTGCACTATGAAAATACAAACACTCTCTTCTTACTGTAAACTCTAACAGTGCCTTTCATACGATACTGCCCAGATTTTCTTTTTAACTGCTCCTCACTTCTTATGTACCTTGAGTGAATGGACCGGGAGACAACACAAAATGTGATGTTATAAGGCCACCTCCATCAACTCACTTAGAAAGAACAATGCTTGGATCTATGGTTTTAAAAAGCTCAGGTGACAAAATCTTCCTGAATGTCATGAAAATTAGGAACTCGGATTGTGCCAGACTTACCAAGATCCAAATCCCATGGGTCTCCTATCATAATCAGGCAAGTCTGGAGCTATCTTGCACGCTTCTATGTTCAGGTATTTAAATATGTGAATTTTTCCTTTTATACATATCTTTAAAAAAAGAAAAGAAAGAAAACTACTTAAGTATAATTTGACAAAACATTTTCAAAGTAGTGTAGTGACATTTAACCTGTAGGTGGGATTAATAAATGAAGGAATTTATATCAACCAATACATCTTTTCTTCTAATCTCAGTGTATTTTCGAGAAATAGCTATACTGGAGCATCATGGGATGCCCATGACAGACAAATGGAAGCTGTCCTCCAAGTACATCTGGTCTGTATGTAGCTTTGTCAGCTGCATGCTGAAATTTCATCATGCAAACAAGACGTAAGCATTTACAAGCACTAGAATTTATACCCTTGGCATCAGAACAGATGCATCCCACCCCCGCCCATCTTTGAATGGCAGTGGCAGTCTGCCAAAGCAAGCTCAAATTTAAAGTGAACAGTGCCAATATCAGCTGCCTTCGCTTTCAAAAGGGAGGCAAAACCCTACTGAAATGACAGGTCTTAGCAAGTGCCTCTCCTGACTCAGAAGCGGTAGCTCACAGTAGAACCTGCAATAGTCAAGGGCTTAGATATTCACATTAAAAATCAAATTAGTCAATAACCACGTTGCAGGTTCTAACTCAAAGGCCAATTTGAGCACCCAGCCACACAGTAAACCCGCACACAGCAGCACCGAAGCCTCAGCTGAAACTCTGGCGAGTGGCACAAAATGAGCCTTGCCTAACAGAGCTTCCCCTCTCCTACATTGAAAACAGGAATGTTCAGCTAATATTAGTACCATGCTAACAGTGGAATCCACAGTAACAACCCATAGGTGAGACTAGGAATGCAGTAAAGTAAGAGAAGAAAAATGGGTTTTTCAAGTTGTGCTGTGTATTTAACACTTTTAGACAATATGGTTTATTTGAAATCCTCTTGTTCCTAAACAGTTTGTAATATAATCCTTCAGCTTTTAACTTTGTTCTGCCCTTTTAGTTGAACGTGTCACCTGAATTCCTAGTTCCAGCTTACCTGTGCAGGGGGTGACTGGAGAGGGTTGTTCTCTAACATGATGGTCTGCAGATGTCTGAGGTTTCTATAACAAACTGGAATTGTTGTTATTTTATTGCAGGAGAAATCTAATCGAATCAAAGGCAACTCAGCGAGCTCTGAAGATAGAAAATAAACACAATTCATCAGATTTAAATGCAAGAGCATAAAAATATGTTTTACAAATTAATTAAGTACACTGCTTCTGGTTCGCAGGGGAAGAAAAAAGGCACTGGAACTAGAGAAGTACTTGAAGTTTCTGCTATTAGAACTGACAGCCTTCATCTCACCTTCGGGTAAACGCACCAAATTATTTCTTCTGACATTTAGGTCTCGCAAGGATTCCAAATTGCCAATCTGTGGAGGTATTGTCTGTATTTCATTACAGCTCACATCCTACAAAGCAAGAGGAAAGAATAAGTTGGCAGTTTTGACATTACCTGTTAATTACAATATGTAGTCTTTAAGCTAGGGACTGAAAGGAAGAGACAATTACTTTCATAACATCTCAGATCTTTATAGTCATTAAATCTCACTTCTGATATGAAGCATTACTCTAATTTTAAATATATGGGGAAATAAAAGCTTTAAAAGATTAAGCACTCAGATGCAGAAGTTTATTTCAAGTTATCTCATTCAAGTTATGCCATATTATTTGAGTCAGTGCAACTTTCTACATAAAACCCTTTTGCCAGAAACAAATGCACCAACAGCTCTAATTTCATCCAACTTTCCTTTCAAAAATAGGGAGGACTTGCAGTTAAACTGACATGGATCATTTGATCTCCAGTACACGACATCTTTTCTCCACGTAATTTTTTTAAATCTCAGAGCCTTTCAAATGCTTTTCTAACTCCTCTATACAAAGTCAAAGCAGAGTTGGAGATACCAAAGCAGACAGAAAACTTCCTTAGGCTAAGAGCAGATTTAAAGAACTTGTTATTGCATAAAAGTGACTGGTTTACAACTACAAAGTTCTCAGCTGAATGAGAAACAGGATGTTGATCTTGCACATGCCCACAAAGCATCTTAATGGCTGCACTATTTTGATCAGTTTAAAAAAAAAGATGTTATTTCTTCTGAAGAATCTCTGAATCTATTAAGCCCATCAAATAAAAAATAAAGACTTAAAAGTAAAAGTTAAAAAGTAACGGTATACTCACAAGCTCTGTCAGCTGTCTGAGCTGTCCAATTTCTTCAGGTATAGAAACCAACTTATTATTACTTGCTATCAAAACCTTTAGTGGCAGACTACAGAGGTGCACTGGCAACGTGGAAAGCTGGTTTCGACTTTTTGGACAGGAAGAAAACACAATTATCAGAACTCCAAAGAGACATCACCTCACGTCTTAACACAGTGAAAGACACACACAAAAAGCACACTGAATTTAGATGATCAACCCAGTTTTTATACAATTACTTCAGTTCCATGAAGTCTTTCTTCATTATTTGCTGTATCCAGCTATGTGTGAACAAACCCTGAATATCAAGCACCAAGCCTGATCAGAAGTTTTAAACTCAGTGCTGGGAAATACGATCTTTTTGTGCCCTTTTGGGTGCTTCTGATAACTGGCCACCCAGTTACTGTCACAAATAAGCATGTTTGAACAGAGTGTAAAAAGCCTTTCTGATGGGTAACACTGCAGTCAGCACATACAAAATGCCTCCGAGAAAGTAATAACTTGCTCAATTAGAAAAATACTTTAAATATTCAGTAAGTCATGTGGATCAAGAACTTTGGTATGATGGATTTCACTGTTCCAAAACACAGTCTTGGACTTCTCATAATAAACTACTATTAAAGCAAATGTGAAGTCATATGACTGGAGCGTAACCTCAGATAAGAATCATGCAGAATGAGAACACTGTAAAATGAAAGATTCCCTTTAAAAATAAAACATAGCAAGGAGCAATGGCTGGATGATTAGAAAGAAAGTTATTAGGATCTTAACCATGGCTTTGACTGGGTCTTGACATTTACAAAAACATGCTGCTGTACTATTTCATTCTTGAAACACAGATCTCCTTGCTATTAAAAGATTAAAAAAACACAAACCCCCAAACTTCTGACCAGTAGGTGAACCACTAGCAGCTTTTAAAAGGATAATAATTGGATTGCACCTAATTGAGGTCACAGCAATAGGAAACACATACCTGATTCACATCCTATTCCTACAATTCTCACCATCAATTAAAAAAAAAAAAAAGAAACATAAACACATGAAACTGGCAAAAGTGCAACACCAGAAGGAAACAGCCTAAAGTTCTTCTTGTTTTATATCCCTGACAGTTTGTGAGGAGGAACTTTCCACACCTCTTAAAAGGACTTTTACAAATGGAGGGCACTGTAGACAGCTGAATTTCATCAACAGGCTAAAGCTGCAGCAATCAGCTTTTAATGCTGGCAGAGAAGAGTTAATGGTTGAGAAACATCTTTAAAAACCACCAGTACAGTGAAGGCAAAAGGAAATTGCACAAGCTTTATGCAATTGCTGAGAGATGAACCGTAAGCCCTTCCAAAAGCTCTATGCTCTCTCTCTCCAGTCTGCATGCCTACGTTTCACCTGAAAATTACTGGAATTTATGTTGTGAGTCCTTTAAATTTGAATTAGCTTTCTTCTTCATGCTGCACTTCTACAAGCTACTGTTTAATTCTCATGTTCCCTGTCTAACTGAGCTTGTAAGACGGGTTCAGGTTGCTTTCATGAATGACACACAATATATCAACGTGACGATACACATCATGTTAGCATTACTTATGGATGCATTAAGATTTATAAACCTAGACTATTGATGCTGAAGCAAAATTTTAAACACAATTGTTACCTGATATTTAGAAATGTCAAAGACTGTAAGTTTAAAACAGCCTCTGGGATATATCGAATGCAGTTCTGGTACAAATTAAGACTCTCGAGGGAGACAAAGTGACATGCTTCTGCTGGAAGCTCTGACAGTCTGTTCCGTGAAAAATCTGAAGGGAAGGAAAAAAGGAAACATTCAGTACAACTACCTTAAAACTTCACAAGGACAAATATTTCCTGCATATTCACCATCACACAGTGGAAATAGTTGGGACAGGAATCAGTTTCGCTGTCGAGCCCGCAGAATTTTCAATACTATGAAGTGACTCTCACTTCACACACAAAATAAATCAAAATCTTACAGCCACAATAAGAAAGAGAGAGCCAAGCACAACATTCCTTTCACAGTCACGCTTTCACATCTCAGACTGACTCAGAGGAAGCTAGTTTAACATGCTGAAAGAACCACCTTCAAACCTCTGTTCCAGGCCCATCTTTGGTTTATGGAGTTGGTTTTGGGTGGGCGGTGCCATAATGAAAAGCATCAGGAAGTACTTTTCTCCTAGCCCCCTGCTAAGGTACTCTGAGCTACATGGAGATCTCAGCTTCAAATTTCTGGTCTAAAATACATAATTTGCACAGATACATGCCTATTTATAGGTAACAGGTCCAACAGGGGAAACATGAGGTACAGACAAACCTTCTGTACTCCAGCCAAAGCATTTCCTCCTTCAGAGAGACCCCAGTTCAAGCCTGTAGTCTCAACCAGGTGACGGGTTTTCAATAAAGGGTCTTTCCAGCTGCAGAGAAATGCTCTCTTGCTTCTAGCAGTAAAGTTCACTATTTCTTTGTGCTCATACATTCCTTACTTGGCAGAGAAAAAAGTTTGACTAAAACTACTACCAAACGTTTGTATTTGAAAAATCAATATTTGTCCTTAGCCAGTTCCAGTTACAAACTATCCCTCAGTATTATTCTTCTTCAAGAGTAAAAGCTGCATTGTGATAAACAATGCAGTTGCAAAGAGTTCTTTTTTATTTAAAGGTCAAGGAAAACTCTTGCTTATAAATGTCAAAGGTCAGTTCTCACAAATACACTCTAACAGCTCCTGCTCTTATTAACAGTTCTTATTTCTGACAGGGGTCACGCTCACATTAAGAGCACCTTATGTTGGCAAGATCCTCCTAGAGAAATATTGACCATTTAACAAACTGATGCTTCATCTTTTACATTTTTAAGGGAGGACAGACATTCACTGTAAAAATGACTGGGTCACCAGTCATTTTTGACACCAATCATTTATGACACCCAGTCACCACTGACTGAGTGTCATAAATGATTTTTAAAACCCTCCAAGTTCAATTGCTATTTTCTTTATTTGTTTTAGATTTCAATTTCACTCATCATCATAAGAAAGAAAAAAGCTCCCACTCCCCCCCCAATATACAATAAATCGTAATAGTTATTTCTGTGCCTTTATTCCATGAAGGACCATCCAATACAGATTACTCTTTAATGACTGCCAATGCTCATAGGCCTGGTGTGTCTTGATATTATTTTGTTTCTGTAGAGGGAAGCTTTTAGAGAGTGGAAAAAAAAGCCCTTCTTGGAGATATCCTGGCTACCCTGTTCCGATACACCCTGCTGTAAGCTGCCCAAGGAAAAGGGTCCCTCCAAGCGCAGCTAGAACTCATTCTGTGTCTACCTCAATGCTTGGAACAAGTATTGAGCTACTATTGATGCATATCCAGGAACTAGAAATCTCAGTAGAAAGAGCCACGAAGAAAAGCTTTGTAGATAAAGCCCTCCAGATGCACTTTCACGCACACATGGGAAGGAATGGCATTTTCCCATCTACAGGTATGGTTGACACTAACTGTAGTGGAGGCTACGATGGATATAAATCCAGTAGATGCTACAGGGTGCACACAGACAATAAAATATGGAAATAATGGAAAATTCTAACCCACCAATATAAAAATGTGATGGGAAGCATAAAACTCCTTTTCTGTTCAGCAATGAGCATTTAAAAGTAAAATAAAATAAAACAAAATAAAATTCAAAGATAAAAAAACACACAAAGTGCTTCTTTCCAGCTCATGTCAACCTCAGACACGACCTGAGCTTAAATTAGTCTAAACTTGATTTTAAGAAACAATACTTCTAAATGAATATTTTCTAGTAGTGGGAACTAAACTTACAACAAAACAGAAGTTGTCAGTATTATATCTGAATATCTGGAACTGTATAATTGCATTAGGACAGAAAACAGTGGGAGATCCTTGCCCGCCCCACCCTTTTCTAGTTTTTGTGAAAAAGACAACCCTTCCCTCCTATTTTTTTCTTTTCTTCTATAAGTGAAGAAAAAAAACTATGCTTACAGATTGCTAAATACCGCTTCCGTAAACATCTTAATCTTACCATATGCTAATCCAGATAAACATCAGATAAATGCATCAAACGCAAAGACAGACCACAGTGATGGATCCTTCTTCCTGCTACTGCCAACCCCAAGTTTTCTTACCTCTGTCACTTGTCCCAGACCCTTTGTATTGTCAGAGTTTGTCGGAAACTCTGATTGAAATTAAATACAATAGTTTTTCTGATCACCTCACCCTACAGCCACGCAGACCCTATGCCAGCACAAGGGAAAAACGATGGTGCAGATAGAATCCTTTGTTCTGGTGGCAGGGATTACCTTTTGCTGATGTAAAGCACTCACTGAACTTCAGCCTAAGCAGAAACAGCAAATGAATTGGCCTGATCAGAACGTGCTGTAGACAGTAAAGGAGTCAAAGTAATTGTGTACGTTGTGCAGGGACACTGCATACACTTAGAAGGGAATTTATGCAATGGATTTATTTTACATAAGGTATCTCCCATAATACACAACTCTGTCCTAAGGTTTCTTGTGCTCTACTTTCATATTTTAATTCTCATTAATGTTAAGTGAAAATGATAGAAAACTCTGCCCTTCCACTCCTCCAAGTCGTATGGCTCCAGTGGGTTTCAAGCAGAGTAATAGTGCTACAACTGCAACAATAGGATGTACAAAATTGCAACATTCCCAATGGAACCTCTCCTTCGCCAACATTGTTGTAAAATGTAACAGGAGAAGGGTGATTTCCAAACAGACACTGTCCCAACACAAATAAAAATGATGTATCCTGAAAAGTTTCTAATAACTGCAGCCAACTATGGTGTTTGTAATCACTGAAACTATCTGCAATCCATAGAGCTTGCCATAAGGTTTCACCATTCAGCTCTGTTACCGTGTAAGAAAGGGAAGAAGAATGCAGAACAATTCAGAGATTACGACAAACAAGCAAGAGTAACTTAGAAAAAAGTACTTTGCTTCCACATTGAACAGATGTTTAAGCACCTATTTATGTTAAAGAATTATGACAACATTGGTTCATGTATGAGGAAGTATTTTTCTTACAAACCTCAGAGGACGGAATTTAATTCCACCACTTGTCTCACGATATACTGACACCCTTCAGCACACAGCTTTATCCACCCTTCACACAGCTGTGCTGGCAAAGTCTGCTTTAATACTACCTATCTTAACAAAGAAGGCAGCTCCCCAAGCACTGAACCATATTTTCCGGCAGAAGAGTCACAAAGAAGTTTCTTTCAACTCCGTTTAGTAAAGGGTTTAACAAGACAGGACAATCCTCAATTACTTTTTGTTTCACTTTATCTTACCAAAAAACTAGTGTTTGCACAGCGTTCAGAGCATAACACATGGGAGTACTAATCAAGAACTTCATGTATTCTGAGCTACGATTTAGTATTTCTAAAGAAATAACTCCCTGCAAAATAACATTAGGTATGATGAAATGAATACACATTTTTAAATAACAACTGAGGTCCCAGCATGATAGAAAAGACACCAAAGCTGGTTAGGAGCAGTGACTAAGTTTTGTCACATTTCCCTCAACCTACAGTGATTTTCAAAACTTGGCATTTCTGCTCAGCAGTAGAAACTCGGTAAAAAGATTAAATCAGAGCTGAGTTTTGATGCTGCAGAATAGTCTCTTACATAATTCAAAATGGGTCTAACCTGTTAATGGCTTGGTTGATAAGGCTGTAGTGTTTTTCCTTGAATCATAGAATCATAGAATCACCAGGTTGGAAGAGACCCATCAGATCATGGAGTCCAACCATTCCTATCAAACACTAAACCATGTCCCTCAGCACCTTGTCTACCCCTGNATGGCCATCTTATACCGAGCATCCATGATTTCATGTGCTTAAATGGAGAGCTAAGGGGGAGGGTCTGCCAAGCCCTTAAAAAAAGGTAAGTACTAGAAAAGCAAGACTACATTATACAGTCAAACAAGAATAACTTGAGGATTAGATAGAAGCAATACATGATAAAATCCAATGAATCCTGAATCCACAAATGAAGAACTGTTTCGGGTTATCTGCAGTCCCTACCTTGTCACCCTGCAAATCTCCAGTTAGTATTTAAAGTCCAGAACACAGCATCCCTAACACTGTGCAGCATTTTTTATTTTGGCCATTGTTCCTGGAGCCCTCCCCCATTCCAGAAAGCAGACCTTAAATGGGACCAGAAACAGGGCAGAGAGTACAGCAGTCACTGTATGAAATGATTCAGTAATTCCACCCTCTTCCCCACTTTCCTCCTAAAAATACCTGGATGAACGGAATAGCTCTAATAAAATCAGGAGAGGAGTAAAGGGAAAAGCACTCTTGTGATTGGTTGTATAGTTACATGTATGCTACCCTGCTGGTAGCTGTTGCTTTTTCAGAAGAGAAAGTGGGAATGCGGTAAGGAACAAAACCAAAGGTACAGTTGTTCTAGTGATATTCTTACCGTATGCATAAAATAACTGTTCAATAACAACCAAAAATTAAAAAGGTGTTAGAGCACAAAATAGTGTGCAAACTGAAATTTGTGCAATGATTTCTCTCCATTTCTCAGAAAAATGACAGAACGCTGTTGTGAGATATTTACGTATTTAAAGATACTGTAGCATGTATTAAGAAGCAATCGACAACTGTCAAACTAAGCAAGACTAGTCAGCACGATACAGACTATTTGCTTCAGTAAGTACACGCACATTGTTACTGCCTGACACATACCATCAAAGACCAAAAGCGACTAGTTTCCGCATAAAAGCACAAATGCTGGATTTCAGTATCAGTAAGTATGAATGAAATATGGCTACTGTAATGTGAATTAGGATTGACTTGTTAGGGTCCACAATTCATGAGTTAAAATTCCCGTTACCAGAAATGTGCTTTAAAAACAAATCTCTCAGCCTCTAAAAATGGATGCATTTCCTTGAAGGCAAGTCCATGTGGAATTTTGGCAAAGGGAAAGCATTCTTTGGAACTAAGCTCTTTGTGAAAGATAAAATAGCCAACAGTACAAACACAACATAAAAATCTCTGAGTGGATTCAGATCACTGACCTTTTCCATTTTAATTGGCATTCCATCTGGAAAGCCAGCAAATCGATTTCAGTGTTAACTGGGACTAGAGAATACATTATGTTTAAAATTGCATCACTTGGCATCACACATAAACTCTTCCTGCTTAAGGAAGAAGGTTGCTCCACCATCAAACATTAGCAGGGCTGTATTCACACATCTTTATCCTCAGTTGTAACACAAATTTTGTCTCCAAAGGAAAATCACTGATGCATCAAGATGCACTGTTTTAGGTACTGGGGATTTTAACCCACTACAGACACTACAAAGAGAGGGAGCTGCAGCTCAACTGTTGCCGGCACTCAAACTGGCTGGGTGATGGTGAATTCCATTCATCACGAGACACTAATGTGATCGGTCCACTAATCTTGTTGCAATGGGAATACGGCTTCCGCTCTCACTCTGATTAACTACGACAATGAAGGTTAGTTCTAGGCCTGGCCTGTGCTACAAAAAAAATGCTGTTGATAAAAATCTGCCTTTTGTCACCCAAGATCTGCACATATTCCCCACATGCTTTTAGATTTATTTTTTTAATTAAGCGTAACCCAGTAGAGCCTAGATTTTTGGCTGTCTATTCAAAACCAAGTCAGCAACCACCACACCACTCGCCAGCAAAACACTAAAGTAAGAGATTGTGACATGATGTCAGCAGCTATAAGCTGTGGGTTCCCACACATGATGTATCATGTCTCCTACAACCACCCAGCTGCAGCTGTGTGACATCAGCCATGAACGTGCTGCAGTGATGACACAATCCTGGTATCTGCGAGTTGATTTGAATCCTGATGGTGATGCTGGCTGCCATACGCTGCCCTCAACTAGGATGACTCCACTTAAAGGCCAAAAACATGTTCTGGTTTCCCTAAAACCATGAAGCATGCAGTATAACTTAAAAGCACACTCGGGGTTTTCCTTTTATACCAGACAAATATAAGATATGCTAGCTTGCAGCTTACAGACAACAGTAGATTTTCATACCAATGACTGGAGAGCAAATCAATGCCCAGGAGGCTGAAAGCCAACTCAGTGACAGAAGGGAAAAGGCTGAATGAACTGCTGCAAGAGGACTGAGTACAGCTGTTCAAGAAGAACGATGTTCAAAATCTGGAACTGTGTAAACTGACTTTTTCCACCCACATACCCAACGTGAAGATCAGAAGCAAACTCCACAATTTCACAACAATAACAACAAACCCACAATCACCAGCTTCTCGTAAAACACTGAAGAATATCCTTGAAGTAGCTGATGTAATCTCACAGATATAGAAAGCAGCTCACCTGAACAACTCATGTACAACTACTCTCTGGGAGATTTCAGGCTTCTCCCTGGAAATTACCTGCATAGGTTACAGGCATCTTTCAGATAATGTCACTAAACAGATCTTCTGAGGAACTTCATGCCATTTGATTGCTCAATTATGACATTTAGAAGCACCACTATTAGAATGATTACTCACAGCTGATGCACGCTGCTGTATTAACCTTAAGTGCACTTTTGTCATTTGTCTTCTAGAAAAAAAAATTCATGCATATTGATCTTGATTTTACAAATTCATTTCACCTCTCAAACATTTCAGAACTTGAAAATGAAAATCTGTGGAGAGCAATGCTTGTGATCCTGCTGATTTTTAGAAGAGACTCCCATAAAGCTATTAAAAGAAAACTAATAAATGAAAGTACAGCCCCAAGCAGATGAGGTCTGCGTATTATTGCACTTTTTTTGCACAAGAAGATCAGAAATTATCATAATAGAATAGGTCTGTGATGCATTTCTGATGCTGTTGGTCTCTGTTCTCAGTAACTTGGAATGTTTTCCATTCCAAGCACTAAATATGTTGGCATCCTTCGAGCTTCATTTCACACCTGGAGGATTTCCTGACGCAGGAGGGCTGATCTTACCTCTTCCTGCCTGCTGTGATATAACCCTACCGCTTTTGTCATACCCTAATTTAAAACCAACCTCAGAAATGTCGTCTCCCTACTCACCTTCAACCTGCCAGTCTTGTCAAACCTGAGCTTTTTCCCAACTATTCTCCCACAATTTCCCCAATTTCTAGTTACAACTTACAGAATTTCATGAAGGAAAATCAGACTCAGACATGCAATCTGTCCTTGATACACTCACACATTTCAATTCTCAGCAGATCCATTCCTGATATGTACAATTACATTCCTACTCAGCAGCAGTAACAGCAGCATTAAATTGTGTTTAACCATTTCCATGGATGGGTATTTTGTAACCAAGAATTTCTAGCCTGCTGGTTTTTGCAACATTAACCAGCTGTGATTTCTGCAGTTGCAGAAAACAAGACAAAGGTTAATGGCATCTTCCAAATGTCAACTTGGTGATGATATGCCTGAAGTGCAGAGGTACTTCCCACCAACGCCTGCTTCACTGACCCGAGAATACACTGCATAACATGCCAAACAAATGCAAAGATTTACACTTCACATTGAAATCAACCCTCTAGATTCCCTGCCTTGTCTGCTAAAGACAAGGTTTGTAATGTGTCTTTAACCAGAACTGCTTAACACTGTCCTTTATAAAAAAAACCCGTTCCAAGTCCTTGCCAAGGTTTCAGATGTGCGGATCAAAGTTCCACATGCACTGCTTCCTCTGACTACACTTTCATTTTGGAACATTCAATACAAATAACAAAGCTTCTTGCCAAAAGACTTAAAAAACAAGAAAATTCCTCACTTTTCTGAGGAACTCTTGGAAATCCCTTGCTTGAAGCAATTTTAATGAGCAAGAACTATGGCCAATGCATTTACTCCTTCCTTCAACACCTCGATTACCAAATGAAACCCGGCTAGGTTATTTAAGTAAGGAGTGTCTTAAGATCAGTTACACCAGGGATTTTTCCAGCATCTGGCTTCCAAATTACTTGAACCACACTAGGGTTTTTTTAGCAGTAAGTTGCCCCTTCAACTCTTCTCTATTAAAACACATCTCGTAAACCCAAGAAATTAATTAACTACAAGTCTCTTGCTGAGCTTAGTCTCTGCAACATTCACCGTTCTCTGTAAAAAACTAGAAAAAGCTATGTACAAGGTTCTGCAAGAACTTTGATTATACTAAATAAGAACATTCAGTCATAACTGGGATCAAAGAGGAAAATGGAAGATTTTAAGCACCATCTCCCATTCTCCCTCCCTTTTTTCTCTCCACGTGATTTTAACGCATATTTGCTGTAGTTCAATTTTCTTTTTTACACGAAAACCTCAAAGGCATTATCATAAAAAACCACTGACTGAACACAAACACATCTTTTACAGCTCTACACTCATTGTCAGCTGCCCTATGTCCTCTAGCAAGAAAGCAAATTCCCAACAAAGGCTTGACTTTCTTGCAGGAGTAGACTGCACAACTACTGCAAGAAGAGGATAAATACTATAATCACAGTAACAACTTGGAATACAATGGTACTTCCTCTGAAAAAAAATCCCAAGCCAGTGGAACCTATACAACACCATTATATATTTGTTTGTGTGGTTACTGAAGAACAGGCAAGAGTAACAAGCTCCAGTCCCTGCAAGAAACTGAGTGCTCCTTAATATTACATCGATTCCAGTTGCTACTCCTCTACTTGGCTCTACAGCAGGCAAATCAGTAGCCTAAACAAATCAAACTGTTATGTCAAACGTTATTTGCTCATTTTATAATGTAGACTCTGGCTTCATAGTCAGCCACTCCAAGCCAGTGAAGGGAATGATTCCTTACTGGCCACATGCTACCATCCCCTCCCTTGTGCCAGCATCCCCAACTGTGCAGCCACCCAGCCAGTTTGGTCTCATTACTGAGAGCAAAATCTGAAAAAAAAACAAAGCCACAAATAGTTTTCAGCCCTTCTGAGGCATGGTCTGATTCATGCTGCATTTGTGTAATTGGTAACATCAACATAAGGGAGAAGATGAGAACGTGTGGCTGCACATGTAGGGAAGAAAGGGACCTCAGCTTCTGGCAGTAGCTGAGATTTGGGCTAACTGGTTAATAATAACCATGAAACTGCACATTTTTTTAGTTCCTTAACACACACACTTCTAATATAACACCAGTTCTTTTCAGAGTAGAAATACAGGGTTGTGATGAGGGATTTATTCCCAAGTTTTGCTCATTACTGATAGGTAGATGCGTACACAGTACAAGATTTTAAGGACAGCACATGGTGGAGGAAAGCAAACAAGTCAGGAAGGAGGCAACCACTGCCTGAGATGCACGGGAAGTGGAATTCAGAGGCTCTAAAGGGGAGGGAGATAAAGGAAGTCAGATGACCTCAAGTCAGCTGGGCCTCATGATTGGTCAGTAAACAACGGGACAGACTACAGACAGAACACAAACTGCAAACACATGCACTGCGGCAGCAGAGATCACGCAAAGTGGAACTGTTTATCCATGTTTGAAAAGAAGGATTAATTCTAGCCCCTTCCAATGGGGTTTGAGGTTAAAGAAGTTTTAACATATGCTCTGCTTCCAACTTCTGACAGACACTTTCCCCAGTCTTCGTTCTTCCAGCAATTTCATCCCCCTTCCTCACTGAACTTGGCCATCCACTCAGCATCACAGCCATGCTCCTCTTTCAAACAACATAAAGTCAAACAAAATAAATAAGTGAAAGTTGGAGAAGCAATGTTGAAAGAGATCTGACGCTGAGGAAATGAACCAGAGTCTCCAGCTCACCAAGTCCGGTTAAATTGGGGAAGTTCAGTTCCTCCTCACTACCCAGCTGCATTGCACACACCCCTCTTTTTTCTGTGCAAAACATACATCCAAGTAATCTTCCCCAGGGAAAGCAGCCTTTATACTACACCTACAAAGCTGGTAAGGCGGTATACAAACTTTCATCAATAAATCGTATTTAAAGGAGTCAACTTTGGTTTGACCCAAACCTACTCCTTGTTGACTTTAAACTAAAAAAAGAAAAAAAAAACCAAAACAACAAAAAAACCCGACAGGAAAACATCACGGCACCTCTGTGCCTAGTCTTTTATACTAGTTCAATCAAGATGGTTCAAAAGGATATCTGAAAGCTTTGGAGACAAATCCTCTGGGACCCAACGACACTGGTGTGAAATTATCACATCTACTGGATACTCAGCAGACCTTTGCTATGAGCTACTGATTCCGCAATGCTTGTGTGAGCATTTCCCATAAGGAAAAAATGTGAGCATTTCACATCAGGCAAAATAACCCAGTCAAGTTAGCTCATATGACTTTTTAAGTTGTTTAAACTACTCTTGCAAATTCTGCCTGAAGCTAACTTGGGGAGGACTCAGCTGAACTGCATCTCTAGCAGATATGTAAGGGCAGCGACTTCCTTTGGCAGCGCTGTCTCCTTGAAGTGGCTGTTATCTGCACGCTGACATCAAGTTGAAGCCCTGGCTTAACAAAAAGGTTTAGAAAAATACAGAGTGGAAGAAAGAAAACAACTTCTGAAAGAATATCTTTACACAGGATTTTCTGAGAAGTATTCCTAACTTGCTTCAAGACAACTGATGACTCAAGACTTGAGTACAACTTCTCATTTCCACAGGGGCAGAACTAACCTGGCTGTCGTTTCATAACTTACAGCAACTTCTTCTTAGTGACCTGGTTTACATCACAGAGATTAATTGCACAGAAATAGGAATCAGTGTGGCAAAGGGTTGCAACTTCTTCAACCTGCTGTGACAGCATCTCCTGTAACTATACTTGAGCTTCCTTAAACTTCAGTTGAAGACATTCTTTTTCAAGGCTTGAGTCAGAATGCTGAATGTAAACGTCAAGTCACTTAACACATTTTTAAAAAATCTTATTTCTAATTTAAAAGCCTGCTAGTGTCATTATAAAGGTTGTCCTCACATAATAGTAAACTGTATTCAAAACCACACTTCACTACAGGACGTGACGCATGCTGCCACCTCCAGAAACAGGAGCTGAGCTGGTGCTGTAACGGGAAGATGCCCTCAGTAAGGGAGGAGAGACTGCTGTGTATTCCACATGGCAACTTTTCATTTCCTTACTTCTACAAATTTAAGGAAATGCATTTTTCTCATGCTTCAGAAACTAGCCAGTAAGCACTCAGAGGACTTCAAGGTCTTCACTCATCATCTCCTTCAATCCCATTTCTCTTACCTACCCACTTTTACATGGAAAACCTGTAGCAGGCAGGAGATATATAAGGTACTTCACAGAGAATAAGCTATGTAAAATAAAAGAGATGCCTGCCAAGAAACTATACTGTACATACAGCTTTCCTTTACAAAAAAAAAAAAAGACAGGAAAAGAAAAACACGATAAATATCAGTTCCTCTATTTCAGGATTAGGCTCTAAGATACAATGCCAGATAACCTAGTCTACAGTTTAAAACCCATAGCCAGCTTTCAGTTATTCAGAAAGGCGAGGGAAGGGAGGGCCAGATAAAACGGATAAAGCAACAACAGAGGTTAATATAAAACATAATGAGGACAGTGTACAATCCTAAGTGATGATACTGCTGACAGAAGAGTACCCAGACCTCTGAGGCAGCACTGAGCCAGGCCAGAAGGGAGCACGATGCCTTCTGAATAAATTTCTGCTGTCCAAGCTGGCACTCCCACAACAAGCTCAGGCATTCCAAGTACACCTACTACATTGTTAAACCACCCTCAACAATCTGTTTATCACTACTAAGAGGTATATCTGAAGAGATTACCAGTGAGGAAGATTGTATGTTACTGTCACTGTGCTTGATACTCTGCTCTGACTTTCATCTGTTTCAAATATCTCACATATTCAGCAATTCCAACAGCTCTGTGACTAAACCATAACTTGGGGAAGGAGACCTGGCACGGAATAAAGGCAGGAACAGGTCAGTCAGGAGGGCTGGAAATACAACCAACAAAAAAAATTTTCCACCATTCATCTATTTATTTTACTAAAAGCTGCCAATGACTTCAGTTCATCTTAATATTGTAGATTATATTCTCCATCTACAAGTATTTTCACATATAAATGTGTCAGTTAATACAACAGCTCCAGTTTACCTAGTGACACATTAGTTTTGCATACTCCCCCTATATATTTCATCAATCAGTCCCTCTTTTCCACAGATAGCTTTAATAGAATGACATATTAAAAGTCAGCAATAGATGGACAGACCAAAAAGAAAAACATTTTAGCTGTGAATACATTTCAGAATGCCTTATGTGGAGAGTTAGAAACAAACCAGCTCAAACCAGAACTGAAAATCCAAAGATCCTAAAAAGGAAAGTGAATAATTTCACACAAAAAGGCCAATTACTTTCAGAGAAAGGCAAGCATTTCTTTAAAATTTTATGCCATTTATTACTACATTTCTCTGAAGCCCTAACAGAGTCCTTCCGTATTTATGGCACCCAGAAACAGTTTCAGTCTTCAGTAAAGTCACCAGAGATGTCTCCTACCACTGCAGACACTCATCTGTCTTCAGCAGAATGGCATTTTATTGAGGAGCAAAGTCAATAAAGTCCAACAGTCAAAAGTCTTATGTTCTTTTAATGACTCCTCGAGGCCATCTCTCACGCTGACATCACTCCTAACAAAAAAAGCCTGTTACTCTTCACTCAAGCGGCACTGCAGTCTTCAATAGGGCAATTATTGCCAGAATTCTAGAAAAAGAGCTGGAGGCTGACCAAGTCATCTGTGCAGTACAAGCCATTTTAGTGTCAAGAAATAAAACTGTATAGGATACGTATGGAAAAGATCCCATATCAAACAGAGAGAACAGCCAAATGAGGAGATAAATGACAGCAATAGCCAAAACATATGTACATAAATGAAATAAATTTTGAATCTGGAAATCATAAAAGTCACTTTCAGTCAAAAACACACCATGCAGACATTAGCAGGGATCAAGGACTACAGAACTGGCAGTCACTATATCATACACTGTCACTTTTTAAAAGCTGAGCTTGCTAAGAACTAGTAGCAAGGCTATCAAAACTATTGTTACAGTCCCAAATTAATATTTGAGATGAACTGTATAAATCTTTTCACAAAAAAATTTCAACATCATGAATCCCTAGCAGCAAACACACAAACCAAAATCCAAACTATCTGACTACAACTGAAAATAATTTTGGGTTTGTTTTTTTTTCCCCCTCAAAATCAAACCCAACCAATCCCTGTTCGGGAAAATGCTAAAGTCAAGGTTTAACGGTAAACACTGCTCTTAAGAGGCTGTGATGTAAATTAATCTCAAAATACAGTAGTTGATTTGAAAGGTTTTGGCTGGGTTGGCTCTATCCCTCTGACTCCTTCTGGGAAGTATCAATTCTGAGTATGTGTCAGCTCTATCTATACCAGCTCAGTAAAAACCGCACAGAGCAGGAGAAAAATGAGAACAAAAGCTTTTTGCCTTGCTAGAAGAGGTCTTGACAAAACACTGAACCACAGAAGAAAAGCTGCGTGGTGGCTGCCCACGCTGCGCAACGACGATGACAGGAATTCCACTTACAGAGATCTCCGTTATTCCATTTCATAATGACTATTTTAACTGCTAGTATTTTTAGAACTCTACATACATATAAAATCTTATTTAAAACTGTTCCTTTGCAAGTGTGTAGAAAACCCAAACGGAAAAATCTCAAATTACAGAGAAATTGCTTCATACACAGTAACACATGGACACGAGCACATTTGAAATGTATGAAAGCTTCCTAGTGCTCCTCAGCAACACGACACCCTGCCTCCTGCCCACTGCTTATGAAATACTTGACTTTGTTCCAGCAGAGCAGGGTTTCATTTTACAAGAGGGCTTCACAAAGTTAGCAGTGAGAGGAAGTGTGCAGTAAGCCAACTCACCCCTCCCAGCCCCCCACATGAAGCCTCTTCAGGTACAAAAGGAATTACACAAGCAAAAAAATCAGCTTTGAAAAAAATCATTTTAAAGCAAAAGGCATAAAAAAGCATTTTAAAAAATGTAGCTAAAACTATTACCAGATTGCAAGTCCATGTGCAAACCTCTGGATCCATCTATTATTTTTTCCTATTGAAAATTATGACCATTGTTAAAAACAACATTTAATACTTACTCAATCCATTTATCTTTCCCAAAACCTCACTCGGATAACAGGCTTGGGTAAAAAACCAAACAAACAAACCAGCAAGTAAAACTAGCAGTTACAGCACTGCAAAAAGTCCTGAACAAATCCAATCCCAAACCACAGAAAACAGCCCCACTGCAACAATCACTCTCTGGATTTTAATTAAGAGACTTAATGGAAATAATTCAACTTGAACAACTCTCAGCAGTCTGTACAGAGATGTGGAGAGATAGGAGGTAAGGGTTTAATGCAGCAGGTGTACTGTATAGCTTAAGAATCCTGAAACTACAAATTTGGTTTTCATTGAATAGCAAGGAATAAACCAATGAATCACACTCAGCAAAATGGAACGGCTATACACTGCAAATAACTGGCTCTGATACGCAGGTTTTTAAAAGAACTATAAAAATGGCACAGCATTAAAAGATTAATTCAGCTTTAGTAAAATTATGGAAGTCATCAGAAAAAGGGTCATTGGGCACTGGAACAGGCTGCCCAGACTGGTGGTTGAGTCACCACCGCTGGAGGTGTTTAAAAGATGGGTGGATGAGGTACTCAGGGACACGGTTTAATGGTTGATAAGAATTGTTGGACTCGATGATCCTGGAGGCCTTTTCCAACCTAGTGATTTTGTGAAACGAAAGCAGTAAGGCTAGGATGTATATGAAACTATATGTAGTCATATAGTTTCAAGTCAACTGGCATGGAAATAAAACACAAAGGCATATAACAAAAACCCTCTTTCAACAAATTTAGTCTATGTGCAACATAAAACTTGAAACTGAATTAAAAACAAGTCTCCCAAGTCAGACAGATGGCTTATGATTACTTTCTTCCTCCTCTCTTCATGGGCTACAAACTGTGTTTTCTAGATTTAAAATTACTCAACTTTGCCTGAAAAGTGAAACACCACAATAAACAAGTTTTTCTATCAATGCCCCTGACACAGGCATGTTTCACTGTGCCAACAGCAAGGAAGCAGGATGTACCACACAAATCAGAGACAGCAAGATGCAAAGAGGCAGGAAACGCAGCAGCAGAAGTGGTTCTTTAAGGTCAAAACCAGAGAATGGATATAGAATAGGCAAGTTTAAGAAGCACCATTTATTTTAACGACAAATATGCTTTCTTCTAATATGATTAAAAAATTGACACCAGAGCTCGGGAGACTAAAAAAAAACCTCTTAGATGAGAAAACCAAAAGTATAAACAGCTACTCAGAGTGAAGTGGTAGCCATGCAGCTGAAAAATCCTCTCTGCCTCTTGCACTGCATCACAGTGCAGGAGTAAAAAGAAACTGCTATGATTCCACTCACGCCTTTCTGTTTGTTTCCTTTTGTAATCCCCAGCAACTGACAGGTATCAGATACTTCTCTCATTACCTTCCTAAGAAAGCCAGAGAGATGTGCTGTAGTCATTTATTTGAAGAGGAAACCCCTTTCCCAACAGAGAGGGGATAACACCTCATTCAATTATCTCAGAATCTGCTCATAATGCTTGCAATGCGTGCTTCTAAAAAACCTTTGAATTTCCATTTATTACATACCCTACCTGGTCAAGAGATGAAAAGAACGACATCTTATGGGAAGAAAAATCAGGTTAAAAAAATAATAATAATAAAAAATCACATTTCTGCATGAGAATCTAATTGGACAGAAATATCAACAGTAGTTACTGTAACTGTAAAACAATTTTATTTCCATTTAAATACTGTAAATATGGCAGCACTGTGCCAAGAATTATATTATTGAGGAAAATATACAATTTTGCCTTTTGTTTTGCATATCCAAAGAGGAAAAATGTGGGTTTTTTTAAAAAAAGAAATTAATAATATTCTAATTTTATTTAAATGGAAAAAGGTATTCAATCAATCTAGTTTCAAACTGATAGCGTTTCTGGACTGAACTTCCACAGACTTATCTCTTAGTCACTTTCTGAAGCAGCACTACAGGGCCTGTGAATAGAAATCACACTTCAGTAAAACCGACACAAAGAACTTGACAGATTAACAGATGCACTCGTCATTTTAGCACACA
Organism: Piaya cayana; assembly: GCA_013389865.1. Classification (NCBI taxonomy): domain Eukaryota; kingdom Metazoa; phylum Chordata; class Aves; order Cuculiformes; family Coccyzidae; genus Piaya; species Piaya cayana. The sequence goes on from WAAB01001766.1 coordinate 56,876, forward strand.
TTTGTGAAAGTTGAGATGGCAGATGTTTAAAAGATTACACTGAAAATTCAATTTGAAAAACTGTTTTTAAATAAATTTGTTTTCAAGGAGAACAGGAACTACAAGAGATGGAATGGTATCAGTTATGGAGGAGGTGGGGGTGGTATTCTTGATGAAAATTTCCTTCACCATGCTCAGAATGAGAAGCTGGTACTTAAGCCCCAGCAAAGGGAATAAACAGCGAGGCTCCTAGGCTTTCCTTCTTCCACTGAAGCTTTTAACAGTAATTCCAAGAATCTTCAGACACACTGGCATCCCTTAAGGGTGGGATATCATCTGCACAGCAGTGGGACAGAGCCATGCCACACAAACTAACTGACTATTCTGCAACACATTTATAGCTCAAACGATCAGCCTGCTGGTTCAGCTTTGATGGGTTCCAAAGATAATTTTTTTACCTTGCTAAGCACAAATGTACCCAACCCTTGGCANGGTTTTTTTAAAAAAAGAAATTAATAATATTCTAATTTTATTTAAATGGAAAAAGGTATTCAATCAATCTAGTTTCAAACTGATAGCGTTTCTGGACTGAACTTCCACAGACTTATCTCTTAGTCACTTTCTGAAGCAGCACTACAGGGCCTGTGAATAGAAATCACACTTCAGTAAAACCGACACAAAGAACTTGACAGATTAACAGATGCACTCATCATTTTAGCACACATTTGTGAAAGTTGAGATGGCAGATGTTTAAAAGATTACACTGAAAATTCAATTTGAAAAACTGTTTTTAAATAAATTTGTTTTCAAGGAGAACAGGAACTACAAGAGATGGAATGGTATCAGTTATGGAGGAGGTGGGGGTGGTATTCTTGATGAAAATTTCCTTCACCATGCTCAGAATGAGAAGCTGGTACTTAAGCCCCAGCAAAGGGAATAAACAGCGAGGCTCCTAGGCTTTCCTTCTTCCACTGAAGCTTTTAACAGTAATTCTAAGAATCTTCGGACATACTGGCATCCCTTAAGGGTGGGATATCATCTGCACAGCAGTGGGACAGAGCCATGCCACACAAACTAACTGACTATTCTGCAACACATTTATAGCTCAAACGATCAGCCTGCTGGTTCAGCTTTGATGGGTTCCAAAGATAATTTTTTTACCTTGCTAAGCACAAATGTACCCAACCCTTGGCAAGTCAGAAGAATAAAAGGAAGTAGCAGACATTTCATGGTTCATAACCACACTCCGTTGTGGCCCTCTACAAAAACATTCATTCCACAGCTGAGCTTGGAGTCAATGTAATGACAAGCACCTAATTAACTGTCCTGCTATTACTGTGCCTAAAGACTGTCTTACTCCTAGTGAACAGCGTGTATGACACCTACTCAAAGACCAGTAAAAGCCTTGGGCTATGACCGTAACAAAAGGTAATATACATATGGCCATAAATAACAGTAATAATGAATTAAGCTGTTTTAAATTACTACTTATCTCATCAGCACCCTAGAATTAACGTTCTCCTCAGATTTAAAATGAATTTTCTACCAATATTAAGATACTGATTACTCCTCTTTTTACTACACTAACAACTTCGATGAGAATACTGCAGTTGGCAATGAGAGGCGTTTGTGAATGGACAAGATTAATAAGGAAAGAAAAGGTTAAGAGGTGGAAGCTGGAATGAAGGAACTAAAGAAAAAAGCTGGAGGCGAAAGAGGCAGGACTGAGATAATGACATATCACTGGGGACAAGACATAGGACATGAACACACAGAGGAACCCCAGCCTGGCAGATGACAATCCCCTCCAGTACCAAGCACAGAACCCAAGACTCGCACAGCCCATCACTCCTCTGTTCTCAAACATCTGTACAACCCAAAGGCAGCGCATCCCACTCTACAAGCAGGTCCCAGGGAATGACAGCCCACTGCTGTATTACTGGCTCAGGTAAGAAACCTGATGAATGTAAAGGTCTGAACCACACTGAGTGATACAGATGCCAGCACAATTGCACTTAACTGAATCCAGAAATTCCTCCCAAACCTCTGACTGAAATTCAGCCCGAAATTAGAATTCGGTGCTAAAGAAGTAACCTGAAAAGGGCACTGATATTTTGTACAGAGAAAATTCAGTTAAAGACTTATCCAAGATGGCAAATCAAGTGCACAGACAGCACAGGCTATAATCAAAGGTGCCCACGGAACTTCAATTGCTTGTTTCCTGTGCACATCCACTGTCCACACGTCTGTAATTAACAAACACATTGTACTTCTTCCTATTCCAAGATTTTGCTCTTCACATAGATGCTTTCAAACAAGATGAAACCAGTGTAGAATCAAGACCAATGATAGTAATCGCTGTACACACAAGACCGATCTTGAAAAATCATTAGGGAACAGAGTAGAGAATTGGAGAAAGAAAATGGAATGACTAATCTGAAAGTTGGTGAACACTGCTTTGGAAAAATGGATTGCACGCTGTCAGTGCCATACAATTCCTGCTAATCAAATCTTCCAAATTGATTTCTCCAAAGGTAGTTATTAATAACATGTTTCCATTTCTAGATGTTGGTCTTGATGTCCAGTACTCTTTGAGGAGTCACTATGGCCTCTGAATTTAATAAGGACTGTATTTAAAAAAATAAAAGAAATTAAGCAGCAACAGCCAGGTTGCCTAAAAGTTCAGGCACCAAATTATTTTTAATTTGGTACCCGACATCAGCAAATGTTTTCAAACTTTGTAAAATCCCAAGCTTCATACAGATAAAATGCAGTAACATCACAGGCATTCTAAGCTTCACTTCAGAGATTACATGAAAAATAGTGTTTGAAACCTTTTCAAGACTGGGGAACACTACCCAAAAGCCCAAGGCAACAATAATACATTCCTGTATTCAGAGCTAGGTTTCAACAATAAACAGAATAAAGAGACTAAAATTCACATGGGTCATTTAACAATGGGGAGGGGGAAGTGTGGAAATGAATGGATGCTCACTAATCCTACTGCCCTCATCACAGAGCAGACCACGGACACCAACCTTATGTTCCAGTAGCCACCACCAGGGCTGCATAGCAAGTAGGATTTTTTTGGCAAATCCTAATTACTACATTTAGACTATCACATAAATACTTGAACATTCAAATCAGTAAGAGCTATAAAAACCCAAAGATCATCCTCAGTCTGAAGGCCTTCTGGGTTCTGCCAGCAAAGGCTTGTAGTGTGGAAGTACAACTGGACTATCGGGACAGTTTTGAGGACTTCAGAGTGAAAAACAAAGCCCTCTTCCTGCATATATACAGAAGTACTAACTTATGCAAAACAAATCTACAAAGAAAAGACCAATGTGTTACCTGCTGTGTCTTCTCTAAATATCTATAATTCAGAGAACTAAAGCAATCATTTAGCTTGAATGCACTGAGAAAGTCTGACTGTCAAGATGCTTATAACACAAATGAGTTTTCACCCCTCCACTTCAGAGTAGGGAATACAGCAGAAAAAGAAGAAATCACACTGTGTAATCCATGACTTCAGTTAGACACACAACTGCAATTCATTCAAGCTGTTTGGCTAACATCAGAAACCATGAGATCCAAGCCTGATTAGTTATGAGAGAGAAGAACCCTTGAATTGAGTTATAGCCTTTTCATTAGCCACCATGTAAATTTATTTTTAACACATGCTATATAATTTGCGGTGTTTGCTGTAACTAATTCTTTGCTGCTGGTTCTTCTGCTTGAAGAAACTCATGCTGTCTACTGTAGTCTGAAGCTAAACAATTAGTTTCAAATCACTGTCATAAAATAACATTATGTCAAATGAAAGCATGAGATCCAAATCTGTCAGCAATAACGTTTCAATGAATGCAGTTCAGCTACATGAACCAGGCTCCAAAAGAAAAAAATCCTAGGCCCACTGACTCAAAGGCTAGTGCACTGTTATACAAAAAAATAATTAGCAAATTTACACCAAGGCAGGGGTACAAGGTTACAAAATAGAGTTAAGTTGTGATTTCACAATTGGTGTGAGTCAATTTAAGCTTATATATCTGCCAAAACAGGCCCTCTCATTCTCATCACCCCATACAGCCTTTCCACCCTTTCTGTTTGCTAGCGCTCAGGCACACATGAAAACGCAGCGAGCTGTCCAAGGATTTGATCCAACTGTGAAGTAGTTACTGGCTGAGTCTGCAGCCAGATAAGCACGAAACAGCGCACTGGAAGGCAATATGAATGCTGGTGTCGACTGTGCAGCAGGAAAACAGAACTTCCCCTTTTGGCATCAGTGCTGACCTTTAATCACATTAGGCTGTTTATTTACGACTGACTTAAGGGAGTACTTAACCGGTATAACTTTGCTACCTCCAACCACAGGTACAGCCATGGGAGAAGAGGCTGGAAACACCATGGGAGAAACAAAGACTTTTCCTAAATTCTTAACTTGTTCTTCATACGGCTGCAGGATTCAATATATTCCTCTATCAATCCCTCTGTTCTTTACTTTTTATGCTGTTACAGCTATCACCAAAAACATAACTAAGAGTGCATATGCAGACGAGTCATTATTAAAAAGAAAATAAATAAAGTTGATAATGGTGGAGGCAGGGAAGTGGAACGCTACTAGGGAAGTAACTAGAAACATGTGCAACCCTGAAGACCACTCAGAGACTTTACTGGCAGTAAAAGTTTGATTATGGGACTTCTTTTTGTTTTAAAAGGTCTTTTAAAGCTAAACAAAGGCATTCTGAACGTCACATACTACTTTCATTGCAACAAGGCTTAGAAATTACAAGCTCAGACTCCCCGTTCCCAGTTGCTATAAAACATTAGGCAAAAAAACTGCCTGTGCGCCAAGAACCTTTAAGCATTACACTGCAGGCATCAGCTCTCCATCAAAACCCAACCCAACACATTCAACAGAAACAAACTATGAACTAGGACAGTCAACTGCTCTCCACATTTTGAGGGTAACAAAACAAGCACGAGAACTGACCTCAGCTTAGCAACACACCACGCTTAAGCAATTCCATAAGTCTAGACTAAAAATTGCCAGTATTTATGCACAGAACACACATGAGATCCAGATTTTCTAATAATAGAAACACAATGAGAAAGAAAACAAGAGGGAGCAGTAGTCAAATTATAATGGGAAGGAGGCAAGATCAGAAGATGGAACCGAATGAAACAAGCTACACAACCATCTAAAGTTTGGGGAAAGTTTGTCATCTCCCTCCTCATCCTTACAGCTATTGGAACCTCTCTAGACAGCATATTTCTGTCTGGGTTTTGATAAGGGTAGAGGCAAGCTTGCAAATCTGAGCACAAGACACTCAACTACCCTCATGAGATGTTAAGATTTGATTTTTAATACTGAAACTTTAGGTAATCTTAGTACCAACACAGTAAATTTTTTTGACAAATAGCCTGCATCTTGAACAAAGAACAATCCCATTTCCTTCCAAGTTATCTTCCATTCAAAACACAGTAATCCAAAGAGTTTTTTCCAAGCAATTATTTAATTTTAGGATGGTCTGGGTTCTGCTGTTGTGGCTTTAAGAACAAATGTTTGGGAAATATGGCCAATGCTGTTGAGCCACATTGTACTGCTCAAGCTGTTTTACATTTCTGCATTTCATCAGGTAATATTAACTGAATTCTGGCAGGAAAGAAAAATACCAGTGAGCCCTCTTACTGCAGAACACTCACACACTCGCTGTAAGCCTCCCAAATGCACACAAGTACTTAGCGTGGAGAAGTTTTATTGACACTATGGTCAGATTTTACCATTTCTATGGAGAGCTGCTAAGAACAAAACCATAGAGGCATTTTACTGGAAAAGCCATTCAAAAGACAGTGGCAGACTTTCTTCTTCCTTCTCAGAGACTTGCCATCCATTTTCACCATTAATATTCCCATCTTCTCCTTTAAAAATGGAGACAGTGAGTGGTTTACGCTATTACGACTGTCACTGAGGGTTTGACAAATAACTTTTCTGCTCAATGTACGCTTTAGGCCACTGGGAAAGCTGTCACATAATGACATCAGAGTCTACATTATCACTGGCAAAATGCAACTGTGCTTCCTTTCATATTTAATTTGGATAGTTTATAGCTCTTTCTTTTCCTATTCCTTTGTTGAGAACAAGAGAGGAATGAACGAATAGGCTGTAATTCAACTCAGATAAAACAGGTATAGATAATGCAGGTTAAATGGAAGAGCATAAAAAAAAGGACATACTTGCTCTATAAATTAAGCTTGTTCATTCTTCATCATCAAATGAACTTTGTAAGCATGAGTCACTTCCTAAAATTCCCATTAAGTTGTAAGAGATGAGCATAAAGAACAGCTGCTTTCCCCTTATTCATTATTTATGTCGTTATCACACTGCATTTCTTGTACCTGAGCCATCACACATGTAACAGAACATCAGGTGAACAACTGCATCAGATGCTGTGGAGAGATCTACCTTCCTGCTAATGCATTCCAAAGCTCGCAGGCACAGACTATCCCAGCTTCAATTTGACTTTATATCAAGTGATCTTAATTCCAGTTAAAGTACAAAACAACCAGAAACTCACTATTACTTCAGTGCCTGCTGAAGTCACCTGCTCAGTTCTGAGAACAACCTGGAGCCCCGATTTTGGTTTAAAAACCCACCTGTGGGTCTTCATCACCTGGGAGACAGCAGTGCCCAGAACAGCTGAGGCTCTGGCATCACTAGAGTATTCACTTCCCAGTGAAAAGCTTAGCGACACAGACAAATGATTAATGAGTACCTTAATTTTTCCACTGATTCCTAACAGAAATACTATATTGACTTCCAGAATAAAAATGCAGCAGACCTGATCTGCAAGAAGCAGGACTCAGGTGATCCTTACAGGTCCCTTCCAACTTGAGATATTCTATGACCTGTTTATCAAATACTTCTCAAACATTAAGTCACACCTGCCAGAAACTCAGCTCTGATCACTGTTTAGCAAGCACTTAAGAATAGTACCTAGAAGCTACTAAATTTGAGCACCAGTGTTAGTATTACTGTCAACTCTGAACCCGTAGAAGACCCAAATAAATGTGACCTTCCCATTAGCTTAATGTTTGAAAATGTGCTGCTGAAATCTAATTAAAAGAGATTCCCCCTTTGCTCATCATCAGCCTCATCATGTGCACACAGCACCCAGCTAAACTTGATCTAGCATCTAATCTCTAACACCTTGTGTCCCTGCTGACCCGCTTTGCTGGTTCATCTGCATTAACAACAGCTTCCAGGCAAGGCCAGGGATTCTGTTAAGGCTTAAGGCTCTGCTAGATGCTGGTTTTCTAGCAGTGTAGTTACTTTAATGAGGGATGTGACTCATTCCCACCTCTTTAGCATCAATGCAGATACAGTGACGTGCAATTAATGTTATCACTACAAGAACAAGAAGGAGCTATACCAGTATAACATGATCCACACTAGAAAGGTGTCTATTCTGGCACATAAAGGGAATATGATTAGCCTATACATTATTTCCTCTTCAGTTTCATAGTTTGAGAGTAATTCCAGTAATATTTATGAAACTCCTCACACATGCCCCATCTGATGTGCTTTGAGTCTCTGCAGCACAGCATGCAGGAAGGCACTCACAGTCTACAGGGTTATTTAAAGTGTTTATAACAACTAACATGCAATACACATTATATTGCATTATTTGTGGCTACTCCCATATAGAAGAACTAGAAGTTGCACAAGAAAGAAACTGATGCAGGGAAAGAAGTGGATTAAATTCCTAGCTGAGTACTCAACTGAAAACCGAGTGCTAGAAAATGCTTGGATGAATTTTTCCTCCACTGCCCAGCCTTATTCAAAACAAGTCATAGAACAGACCACACTAAAAATGGCATGAGATGAAATTATTCACAGCAGCCTTCAAAACAGAGAACTTAAACAGAACGTGCCTCCCAAATAAGCTTTGCTTCTTACAACGTAAGAACAGTTCCAGCTTTTTTCCCAAGGTTCATTGTGACGATAAATGCACAAAAGTGTATGGTATGCACTGCCGCTTATTAGCATTTAATGCTTCTTGAACAACTACAATGCAAATATTCATCACAATAGATGGGAACCCTGGTGGAAACAAGAATTCCCACAAATTGTTTAAGAGTACAGTAAATGAATAGTATTGTAAACAAAAAGCCCCAATCCCTCAACAAATGTGTACACTGCATTTTCTTACAGACCAGACCACCATGCATTCATTGTGCAGCTGCATTTGTTAAAAACCCTTTGAACAGAAATTTTTATACCCTAACAAAAAGCATTTTCTATTTATAGATGCGTTCAAGTCAAACAAATCACAGTTGTCGCAAGGTTTGGTTGGGTGGTTTTCATTTTTTTTTTGTATTAGTGAGAGTTTTGCATAAATAGGTTGTTACAGGGCAGAGCATGAAGTCAGACAATTTTAAAGGAGGTTCCATTTTGATTTACTCAACTGAGAGTCAAAGCACTAATAAACATGGTAACTTTCAAAAGGCAATGCTTGTTGTTTATTTCTAAGTTTCTAAGCTACAACTCTACATAAAACACTAGAAAATCTAAATGACTGCATAGGAAGTAATCAATACTACAAACAAATGGCATCCTGATACCTTATAGAACTACTTTTACTTCACTTACGCAAGGTGACAATCAAAATAAACATTGCTCTATATATTATGCATTAAGAAAACTTCTACATCCTGCACAAACCTTTATCCCTTCCCTTGTCTCACCTCTATTCAATACAGTAACATGTATATGTGTTCCACAAATGCGTTTTTGCTTCAGATCAAGCTCCTTACAGAGAAACCACATATTTTTAGTTTACTCCTATGAACATATTTGAAGAGCAGAAGGGAAAAGAACACCTCTATTGTGTACTGTACCTTGAGAAGCATTTCTTAAAAATCCTTGCTATTTTTATCCATATAATACAGCGCACAAACAGAAAAAAAGGAAGTGATTCTGTTCACTGTGCCTTTCACATCTTGCTTATGGCTGTCAGAAACTAAAGGAACCTATAAAGGGGCTGCAGCACAAGTCTTATGAGGAGCAGCTGAGGGAATTGGGGCTGTTTAGCCTAGAGAAAAGGAGGCTGAAGGAAGACAGCCTTGAAAGCAGGTTGTAGTGAGGAGCGTGCTGGCCTTTTCTCCCAGGTGATAGGTGATAAGACTAAAGGGAATGGTCTCAAGCTGCACCAGGAGAGGTTCAGATTGGACATTAGGAAAAAATTCTTCACTGAAGGGGTTCTCAGGCACTGGCAGAGGCTGCACCAGGGAGGTGGTCGAGTCTCCATCCCTGGAGATGTTTAAGAGACGGGTGGATGAAGTGCTCAAGGATATGGTTGAATAATGGGCAGGTACAGTTGGACTTGATGATCTCAAAGGTCTTTTCCAACCAAGCAATCCTATGATTCTGTGACTGATTCTAAGAAGAGAGCCTCAGAGCACAAGAAACAGTTGTCTTTAGCACACATGCACCTGACAGCCCTGGGTGGAAACTTGCTTTCCACTGTCAACGGTGCAGGATGAGAGGGTGAGGGCGTCTGTACGTGTTTGCACAAACTCACACGGCTGCTCATAACCGCACCGGTGAGCGGCAGCGCGGAGAGCCCCGGGAACTCTTGTTGAACGGTCTGGAGAGCACTAGGTCCGACAGAGCCCGGCGCCCCGCGGGGCTGGGAGCGGCTCAGGACCCGCGGCAGAAGGGGAGAGGCACCCGGGTAAAGAAATGGGGGGAAGGCAGGGGGAGCCCCTCAAACACCCACTGAGGCAAAGTTTCCTCCTCCTGCACCAGGGGGCGGCGAAGCCTCAAGAGGGGGGATCACAGCCCCACCCGGGGCAGCACTTTCCGAGGGGGAGAACCCCCCCAAAGGGCAGCAGCGCCCACTAACCCCTTCTCAGGGTCACCCCCATCCCCTCTGAGAGGGAGAATCATAGAATAATCAAGTTGGAAGAGACCCACCGGATCATCGAGTCCATCCATTCCTATCAAACACTAAACCATGTCCCTCAGCACCTCATCCACCCGTCCCTTAAACCCCTCCAGGGAAGGTATATCAACCCCCTCCCTGGGCAGCCTCTGCCAGTGACCAATCACCCTTTCTGTGAAATTTTTTTTTTTCCCTACTGTTCAGCCTAAACTTCCCCTGGCACANCCCCACCCAGGGCCCCCGCTCCCATCCCCCGCGAGGGGGACTCCCCGCTCACCGGCCCGGGTGGTGTCGCTGAGGTCGTGCCCGGCGGCGCTGGCCCGCGGGAAGTCCCGTAGCTTCCTGCCGCTCAGGCTGAGGGCGCCGCTGGCCTCCGCCTCTTCCAAAGCTCGGTCCAAGGAGCGGCTCCACGAGCCCGGCCCCGGGGGCCCAGCGGGCGGAGGGCCGGCCGCGGCGCTTCCCGCCGGCATCACCGCGCTGCCTCCTCCCTCGGGCGCCGCCAGCGCCGCCATTTCCCCCCCCTTCTAAGCCCGCGCTCCGCGCACGCGCGGCCGGCGGGGAGGGCGCAGGCGCGGGGCGGAGGGCGCATGCGCAGGGGTGGTGGCTCCGCGGGGCTTTCCCCGCGGGAAAAAAAAGCGCGCGCCCCGCGTCACCCGAAAGGACGCGCCCCGGGGCTGGAACCGGGAGCGAACGGGCCCGACCCAGGAACGGGGGCGCTCGGCGACTCGGGACCCGGAGTTGCGGGCAGCAGCGCCGCCCGGCGCTCCCCCCGGCCCCGCAACACGAGGTGTCGAGCGCGGCCGCTGCTGCTTGGGAGCAAGACGTGACGGCGACGGAAAAGTTGGGCGGATGATGAAAACTTGGATGGATGAAGGGAGCTGGTACCGAAAAACACGTTAATAGCAGAAACGTTTAAACGCAAATGAGCGTACACGGTGCTGCTCCAGGAGGTCTTTCCTTTTCAGGATATTAAGCGGGGCAGTAACGCAAGCCCTCCTTAAACAACGCCGCTTTTCAGTATATCCATCAGAACGCTTTAATAGGAACTTAGCTCATTAAGAACCCCTCGAAGGATGCCAGAAAATTGACATAAGCAACGTGGTTATAACAGGAACAAGACAGTATGAAACCTGTAACTTTTTATTTAAAAAAAAATTAACAGCTTTAGAATAGATCAAATGTAATAACTTCTCCAAAAAATACCAAAAGGTACAGTGTAAAGCATCTTCTCATTAAATACAAACTAGCATTTTTTGATGCACTGCATCAATGTTTTGCATCTATGTTGATGCAAAAGAATTTTTTTTGTTGCATCCTGGCAGATGGAAAATGTATGCATTGAAACGGGATGACTGACAACAACTTATCTACTTAAAATTCTAACTGTGGGGCATTTTTCAATAAGAAAAATCCTAGTAGTAATTAAGAAAAAAACCTTAACACCACTATGTTTAGTTTATTTCTGCTAGGATATATTTTAACATTAAAAATAAGGGTTTAAGTACTATATAGCATCAAGGATGACTTTAAAACTGCTATACGAACAAAAGCCCTTCTACTCTCAAATGCCGTTCAGCACTGAAGTTCCTGGTAAATGCTAATTAACTTGGAATTTGAGATAAAAATACAAGGAAACCAACTTTGTAAGAAGGCAAATGTATATTCTTCAAGACAATCCAAGGAATTAAGCCCACTTAGAACACCATACACATTTCTGGATGCAGCAAGCCAACTCTTCTTTTACCTGACTGTACCTAAATCTCATTGCTATAGAACAGTGCTAAGTTCATCAGTTCCTGGTCTGGAAGCCATTCTGAACAGGTGCCTCAGTTTTAGGGATCACCAACTCACACTGAGGATGCACCAGTTGTAACCATCCTGCAGGTTCTGATGCATAAAGCTAAGCCTAAAATAAGTGACTCCATGCTCCTGCTTAATGCCTTCATGCTGGCAAAATGGGAGCTGACCTCCAGCAACTGGCCCCAGTTTCAGCCAATTTCAAGACATCTGACCACTTCTGATCAGCTCCATATCTTGCCTCTCTTTGGTATAAACAAACAAGTGCCACTGACTGCTTGCCCCCGCTGTTTGCAAGAGCCAGAGGAAACCCAGTGGGGCAAGGTATGAGATGAGAATCCTGTGTCTGGGAGGGTAAGGAACTCTACCATTTCACTGACTTTCTTGTCAACTGTTGGAATTTATTCCTATGAAAGTATTAAAAAAAGTGAAGTTATTGCATTGAATTTGTGAAAAAAAGGAAAAACTTACAAAAAAAGAAGTAGAAAGCAAAACTTTAAGAAAAAATAAGAGACACATACTCAATTTACAGTGGACAATGATGAACTTCAGCTATTTGCAATTTAAGTTACTCTCATACTGCCTGTGCAGTACTCCTCCAATATGATCTGGACCACTTTTAAGGATAAGAGAACTGTCTCCATCCCAATTATGTGTTTTGGGTCCCAGCTAACAGCTTTATTTGTGAAAGTGAGGATGCAAGACATTGAGTTCTGAAAAAAAGAAAAAACTGAACTTCAAAAGAACAAGTAAGTACAACCAATGTTCCCATGAAAAATGCTGCTACATTACTACCACAGTATTCATGGACTGAGGCTCTGTGCCAAACTGCAGTCCAAAAAAAGTTCATAGGCAGTCCCTAAAAACCCTAGAAATGGAGTTTGTAATGAAATACAGAGTCTTTATTGTAATAAAGGGGCCAAAGAACAAGATCTTGAACGCTCCTAAACAACAACGACAAAAAAAACCTTTTAAAATTCACGTTAGTGTTTGGTTGCAAGATGAACCAAAAGTCAGTGTTTGTCATCAGTTGGGCAACTGAATCTTTTCCAACCCAGTAATGGTACCACTCCAGCAGATCCGCTTCCTCACTTTCCCCACCCTCAGGGCACCATGTCTTTTACCATTCAAAGTAAAAGTAATACAGACAGGTAGCTCTGCCACCATCTTAGCAAGGAGTCTGGAGAATTTCAGTTACATGCTGAGTTCTTCTGCCCGCTTTTATTTCTGTTTCTTAGGTAGGTGGGATCAGGGCTCAAGTCCATCTGTCAGGTTAGCCCACGGTTACAAAACGGCTTCCTTTGTTCTGAGACAGCGCTGTTCTTTGTTCCTTCAGGATCCCAAAACGTTCATTCAACGTCATCCCTGTCTGCAAAATACAAGTCGTTTCACTAGAAATGTAAAACCTGTTGGGTTGATTTAATCAAAGACTTGGAGGCAAGAATAATTTTTTTCCTCATTCTGCATGATCATCAGTTGACTACTTGATTGCCTCACAATTTAAAAAAAAAAACACAACCAAAAAAACCAAAAGGAAGTTTAAATGGATTTCATCACTTCCCACAACATTTAAAAATCAGATTGGACTACATAAGAGCTAGCATTTCTCAGAATTCATTAAGAACACATGGTACACAGTGTCAAAACTGAAAATCTACTCAAAATATCATAGGTTAAACTGAGGACAGACAGACTGAAAGAGGGAACTTTTGCTACACTCGTTTTCTCAACTTTGACAAATGCAGCATTTTACCTGTGTTAATGCAGGTTGCTTTCCAGTCCACCCAGCTGAGGCAGCAGACTGGAGTTTAGTCCAAAAGTTCAATTAATTTTACAAAATGACTATTTTTGACATACTGCTGATTCACGGGAGGAGCAAATCCAGACCGATGCCCTGACCCCATGTAGCTTTTTTACAGCTTGCAGGAAGGAGCTGGTTACAAGAACAGCATCCAGCCCTTACTCTGTTACAATTTCTTCAATAACAGTAAGATTCCTGCCTCATGTCACCTGCTTTCATGAAACTTGTGAAAAACTGTTCATCTTTCAAGGCTTTATGTCATCACACTTGATTTTTTTCTTCCTTAAATGCACAGCAAAAGTTGCCTTTTTAAAATTCAGCTGTCAGGGCTCCCTGCAGTTTACACAACTGAAAGCAGCTCATCCCTGAATTACGCATACTTGTTGATTCAAGTACAGTAAGAAAAACAGAAGGCTTTTAGAGACACTCAAGAATTTAAATTGTATTTAAAGCATGTGGGCATGCAAGACATGAACTAGAGGAACAGGAACAGTGAGTTTAGCTATTAGAAGTTACATAGCAAGTTAATGGAAGAACTTTCAAGTGAAAACAAGTAGTCACCAGTTCCCTCTTTCTGCCATTAGTGAGTCTAGGCAGAAAGTGACTGGCTCATTGACTTTTTGTGTCTTGCAACTTCTTCCACAGTTAAGGAAACTGCATTTACCTGTTTTCCAACACTATTGATATCAAATTGCAATGGAACCCCTTTGGGAGTCTTCTTCTCTTCAGATTGGTCCCTCTTCATCAGAAATGGTGGTACAGGACTACGAGTTAATCGTAATTTCTGGGAACTGTGGAAGAATGTTAGAAAGAACACAGTGAATACATGTCTTATGCAATAAAGCCGTAATACTGATAGAGGTATGAATTTTTGATCACACCATTTGATTAGGTGGGCTGAATAGCTGGAGGGCACAAATTCAAGCTAAAAGTCCGACAGAACTACAAGCAGGTAGCATTTGCTATCAGACAGCAAGTTCCCCCATAGGAAGTGATCTTACCTTCTATCCCTCAATCCCATTGACAAATGCATAACTGGCAGTTAATTATTCCCATAAACATAAAAAAATCAGTACAGTCTTCCATACCGACAAAACTCTATTAATGAAAAAAAGCTACTCAAGAGATTTTTGAAATAAAACCCCTCAAGAAACAACAGTATCATCATCTTCCCATATACAACAATGCTTTCTTTAAGCACAACTCTAGCTATGATGATCACTCATCAATGAGATGCTCATTCATTTTCATTCAGGTAGGGGAGGAAAACAGCAAATAACAGGTTTGGAAGGGACAGACAGGGTGAAAAATGCACCAGCCCACCACTCTTCCAACTCCATGCATCACATCACTCTCCTAATTGGGAAATGCTTTGTGAAATCCAGCTGTGACATTATCCAAACACAGCTGAGAAACTCAGAAAGGGGACAAATTAAAAAATTTTCACAAGAAGCTGTGTAATACTGAAGTACTATCTGCAAGGAACTTGCAAAATGCCTCAGAACAGCAATTTCAATTATGTTAAGAACATTTCAGAGCTTTTTTTGAACACTTACATCGGGTTTATGATTGCTCCTGGGTTGTCAATAGACACAGTCAGAATCCCTCCACTCGTGGTAGAAGTTCGCCATCTAGTTTGAAAACACAGAAATCACTTTAAAAGCGCAGAAATTTCAGTCAGAGTATCTTTACATGTGTATCCAGAACTCTGCCTAGCAAAGAACACACAAGCTTTCAGAGTATGGGCCATTATAAAGACCACATGCAGTCAAATATCTAAAAGAAGCCTGGCTATTGATTCTTGTATCTTTTACATTATATAAACCCATTCAGGGGAGCACTAAAGCACCTGCTGTCAAGGTGCACTAGAACTACAGCAGTGACTGAAACTTCACTTTTAAGAAACATTGTTTCATTGCTACAGATGAGTCCTACATAGTCCTGACAGCAAATCAAAGAGGTGACGGTTGGGTTACTGACAAACAAGCTGCAAAGAGCCTAGTGGGCACAGAAGGAGAAGAACACATGAAGAGAGCTGAGTGTCCACCTTGTGACCTGCCTTGCTTATTTCCAAACTGTTTCATAGGCTCATATGTATAATAAATAAAACAAAAATAATGTCAGGAGCTCAAGAGAACATTGACATTTGAATCTTAGTTCCAGTCTACGCAGTATTCATGAATGGCAAAGGTTAGTCTTAACCTCTGAAGCTATCACCTTCCCCCTCATTCCTGCAAGCATCTTATACAAACAAATTCCTCCTGGTTAAATTAGAAGATAATTTAGTAGATAACTGTGAATAGGGAGAAGATCGCACTCACTCAGCTTACAGGCCTACAGGGGAAAAAAAATCTCATTCAATTATCGTAGCCATAAGTAACATGAGAATCACACAAGTAACCAAACTGAAATGTTCCAAATTAAATACTTACTGACGAGTCCTCTTTACTGTCTGATTATCAAGATCATCTGTTGATTGCACTTGGGCCTGCACCTGAAAATACATCAAATCAGACACTGGATTTGAATACTGTTTCAATTCCTGTAGCAGCACTTGTAAACACAGAAGTTCAGAAGGAGAAGTTTAAAGTGGTTTGTACACCATGTGCGAATGGGGCTATAGTTTCAGTGGGACCTCGAAAGTAACAATCCTACTACTTTTGTAAGACATTGGAAAGAAATTACTTTAAGAACATAGAATGATTTAAACAAAACAGTCAGTGACAGTAACTTAACCAAAAGAGAGATGGAAACACTGAGGACTATTGTCAGCAAACAAACTTTGCCATGATACACCAAAACATTACGAGGCTAATAAGTAAAACCTGATTAGTTTCTAATCTGATCACTGTTAACACACATAATATCCAATATGCCACAGAGTTCCACTGCTCTTTTAAAGGACTTTGGGTTTGGTTGTCTTTCTCCTAATCTTGTCTGTAACTGTACAATCCATGTAGATGGGAGATGGCAACTACTTACTGTCACACTGGTGGCAGTTGTAGAAGGAAAGCACAAATGAAAACTGAGAACACTACTACGACTCACTGCAAACTCTCTACTCTCTTGATCCTATTCAAAACAACTGAAAAATCCTGACGTAACTAAAGTAACTTAAAAAAAATAACCCTAAAATAAATAACCCTAAAATAATAATAAAATCTGATTCTAAAATATGTTTCTGCTTTATTCTTCACCTGATGGCCGCTTTTGGAAGCTGCACAAAGCTTTCTAACTGCCACTCTTAAACGGAAAAATTAATACCCTGAAACTACTCACAAACGCTCTGACAAGTTCCATGCCCCACTGAACAGTCTTGGCTACACTGGAACAGGAGGCCAGACTTGATGGGTTACAGTAAGTGAAAAAGACAAGTATGTTTCCCTAAAAGAACTTGTGCCTATTTCCCAGTCCACCTGAAGTTTCTACTCATAACTAATGTACTAATGAATCAACTTCAAAATAAGTGATGGAGATTAGTTTAGAACCTGTGGCACTATTCTGTTGCATTCAATAATCTTTGTTACCTTCAGCCCCCTTCTGAACAGGAAAGTTGCCTGACGAGTGTCTTTCTGCTGATTTAGTTTGTTTCCAATTCTGGCAAAAGCAGATGGCATATTATTCCTGTAATATTTAATAAAACACAGTTATCAAATGTACACAAGTAAAAATCTCAGAGAAATTACTATGAAAGTCAGGAAACTGCCCAACGCACCCCTAAGCACATGTGCAACACTGCCTCTTCGAGGCTGAACATTTCAATCTCAATAAGCTCCCTTCTCATCTATTAGGAACAAAACCCATTACTCATAAATGGGAAAGTCACTTCTGTCACACAGAAGCNTACGTTTCAGTCTCAATAAACTCCCACATATTACTCATAAATGAGGAAGTCACTTCTGTCACACAGAAGCGCAGCGCTCCTGCATCACAGGGCACTATGGTTATTATTTTGCTCAGTGTCCTCCAGCACTTTAAATACTGCTGATTAGATTAAAAAAAGAGCAGTATTGATATCTACAAAGAAAGCTTGTTTACAGTTTCCACAATAGAGCCACATAGTGAAAATTTTCATCATACAGGTCAGTGAAGATGCAGTTTGGAACAGGCATGTTAATCCAGCACTAACAAAAACACTGCAATAGCTTCTGTGAAACTGAAGGTGGCACCAGCTTCCACAAAAGCATTTTATTTAGAAAGGTTAGTAAACCATGGCTGTAGCTTCAAAGTTACTGAAATTCACACTGGTCATACAGGCTGCCCATGATATAAACGAAAGCAGAATACCAGGTGCTCACAGAGGTATTTCCCCAGTGCTCTACACAGTAATGAATACCTGGCTTTGTCTCAAGACCACATCTGCCCATTCTTTTCTTCCAGATCTGTAGAACTTCATACACAAGATAGCCTTGACCGTGTTACTACAGCTAGTACTTACCGCCTTCTCTTGGACTCAGTCACATCCAACAGGACTCACTATGGAAAGTTGTCAAAAAGAATTCACTAAGCTGATGTGGTATTTTACCTTCTGTTTAGCGGGGCAGGCCTCTGGAGGGCTGGAGCTCGTCTTCTCTGCATTTCAGATTGTCTCTGAAGGTTTATTTTCTTTTTCAAAACTGGGTAATTCCGCTCCGCATTCTTAAAAAAACAATAAATATATATAAGTTATATAAGTACTGTATACACACACTTTTCCTTCAACTTCCATTTACAAACCGCATATACGTTTGGCTTTGCCCACATTTCACAGTATAGTATAACTGAAAATAGCTTCTACATTTCCATGAATTCTAGACTCCTCTCCTTACCAGGCAAAAAAAAAAGATAATAGCAGAGCTTAGAAGTTAGTATTTGATTACTGTACCTCCCTAAACTGACAAAACACATGCTTCACATGCTTCAAAATTACGGCATTTCCCAAATCCAAAAGTAACATCCATTCTACAGTAGCGAATGAAATGGAACAGGCAAAAATGCACAGAAGAGTGCAGAAGAGGGAGCCAACTGAAGGAGTTAAGTATTCTACAGAAACTAACATTTTGGCATCAGACATATGCTTAACACCCCCAAGTGGGTTGAATCCCAGTTTGTAACAAAGCTCTGCAAAGACCAGTAAGTGAGCTTTTCTTGTAAATACTTCTGTACTTCAATTTTCATGACTTGCAACCCAATTAAGAGCTAAAAAAAAAAAACCTTTCAAAGCAACTTCTTAAGTACACCCCTCAAACCAAACCAGAATTAAGATCATGCATCCTCAATCTATTAAAAGTTGTACCAGATGTCTCCATTTTAGCATTGTTCTGTTTCATGCTTTTAATCTGTTCTAGAATGACTAGAATTGCATTGATTACCTTCTCGGTAAGCGGCTGTCTGTTCAAAGGACTAATCCCTTTGCCTGAACCCGCTGCCTTCTTGGCTGCCAAGCCGGTTATAACTCTGTAAGAACGCTTCTTCCCTGCTATCTTCTTTCTGCGTCCCAAACGATTTTTACCATAACCTGCAAAAAGCACAAATTGTTTAACAATTCTTATTTAAAGAAAAAGTTTATTGCTCTAAGATGCTAGACAGGCAACGCAAGTTAGTTGGCTGCACGCTTCAAGCATTAGAGCATAAGCTGTCGCTAGAGCTGAAGAGGATTTTTTCGTCATTCAGTCACTTCCAGTAGGTCTGGCCAAAGCCCTAGCACGACAATAACCAGGCTCCTCATAAATCACAACATTGCTCTGGTTCATTGCATTAATTTCTGTTGAAATTTTGTCAATGTGGCATGAAAACCCTCAAAATACTCTAAAATGGAACTGTATCAAGTACTGAATAATACAAAACCAACCAAAAAAAAAAACCCCAACCAAAACCCCAGCTTCTCACTCATTCAACAAACTTTAAAGTACCAGTTTAAAGGGGAAAAAAAACACACAAAAAACACAGAGAAAACACAACTTCAAAGCTAATTTATCTAGATCAGTGGTTCCCAATATGTGACTCAAGAACAAAGAACGCAGCAATTGGTCCACAAAGCCATATTAAACAGAGTACAAATTACATCACATTTGAAGTGTTTTCAGTTAGAATTCTGCATGGTGATCCAGACAAAATTGAGAATTGAAAGCAGCCTTTGAATATAAAAAGCTTATAAGTCTGAGGTCTGTGGTATAAACATCTTTAATCTCCAGTTACAAGGGTTTGGTTAGCCCTGTCTGGAGCCATTTAGTTTCACACTGTGAATACAGACGACGCTTCAGTTTTATCCCCAAGTATCACCCACTCTAGAACCTCAGCCTGCAAGATAAATTCAAGACCAAGGAGTCAGCTCTACAGCAACAAACATGTCTAGTTTTGACCTATCTGACTTCACAGCATCAATAATAATTCTGTACTTCTCCATGAATCAGGATCTATGACATGACCCATCGATCAAAACCCAGCTTAGATAAATCTGCCACGGAGAAATTGCTGCGTACCCACATTTTGTGAACGGTTTGCAAATGCTCTCTTCAAATAGAGAAGCTGAGAAACAGGGTTACTTAGGCTGAAAGGGACCTCACAAGCAGCTGCATTCTGTGTGTCACCAAGGACAACTTTTATTTAAATCAACAATGTTCTTCTCTCTGTTTCTCCCCTCAAAAACTGAAAAGAGTCCCAGCTCAAGTTCCCTGCTTCTCTCCAGAGAGTTTGGCAGCCAATTCTAAAACCACAAGGAATTGAATGCTGTTGTGAACAGCTACAGAAACCACGACCAATCAAACAACAGAGGATTTTGCTACTTATCAGAATAACTTCAATGGTAACGGAGCAGTAATGTCATGAATCTGGCAATTTTGGACACTCACTTTTTCCTAGAATGAGGGCAGGCAAGGAGGGAAGGTTCCAAGACAGAAAAGTAGCTGCCAAGACAGTTGTATTTAGAGTTCCTCCTAAAATTCCGAATTCTAATTCTTGCTTCTTTTGTGCCCTTTGGATCATGAACAATTGCACTGACAACTGCGATCATAAACAGAAGCCAACCTGTTTGATAACCTACAATGTAAATTAACTCACTCTTTCATCTACACAAATATTCTTAGGCTTGGGTCTGACTGACGTAAACTATTTTCCTACACTGTCACCAGTTTACTGAAGATGCATTAACTAAGCAACGCTGCTGTGCTGGCCTGTATGAACAGCAAAACTCCTCTGAGTCCTGAGCAACATGACATTCCACTCATCCCCAAAGACATTTGCGTCCAAGATTCTAACTATGAGCTGCAGCTACAGCAAATATTACACCACGACAAATATACAATGGGGGTCACTGTGAATACACCAGACAGACGTGTATTTGTTTGAAATGACTGCCACTAAACAGGGAATTGCATCAATTAACTTAAACACTTCACTAGCTTGGATTGGAATGATAAGCTTTCTGATGAGAAGGTATTTTTCCACATTTTAATAATCTACTGCTAAAAAGATACTTTTCAACATTAGACATGAGCAAAATCAGTCTACACTTCAAACAGGGGCTGGCCATGTACTGGACTAACACTTAGGGACCATTTTAGAATATGACTCCTGTTTATCAAAAAACCCTGGTAGTTCCTTGGGAATCTGCAGCAAAGCCTTTATTGTGCACTACTCCTCTCTTTACTCACTTGCTATGTGATTCTTTTTTCCCCTGCTTTTGAATTCCACTGTAAAAACATTGTCTTAAATAGGCTGACACAGCACTTCCTTTACATCCCAAGGACTTAACAAGAAATCCAACCCAGACACTCTGCACTATCCATTTATGTATCCCAGAGGCAGCATTACAGTCTCGGTAACAGCTATTTTGAGGATGCCTACAAGAATTCTACCTAGCAAAATCAAAACATGCTGTCTCTTTTGCACAAAGCTCTAAGCTCTAGCAAGGCCTCCAAATAGACAGAAAGTGTGCTCATGCCAGAGGGATAAAGTAGCAAAACAATTTCCAAAATTAAAATATAAAAAACCCCAAAACGCTAAGCTCCCTGTTGGCCAAACACGTGAATGCTGTTCTTGTGCTGAACCAAACATAAATGGACTACAAAGTACTGAATTGTAATCAAAGCTGTATATGACACTACTTCAAAGACCCCTGAATTGACCATTTCCTTCCATGCATTTTCATTAGGTTACATTTCAGCTCAAAAACCCCAAACCTGTGCCAACCACATTACGTTTGGGATACACACCTCTCTGCTGTTGGATCCCCCACTTGGAGCCTGGTGTCCTGAACTGTCGAGTTCGATTCTGCTGAAGCCCTCTTTTCATTTTAGGGGAATACTGTTTTCTCTCTTCTTTCTTGTTCAGTTTAATTATATCATCTGTAAGCAGGACATAGAAAATAAAGATTTGCCACATTGCAGACATACTCTAGTTCAGAAAAAAACATCCTCTCAAGCTGCAGTCATGGGAAACAGGCAAGTTAATCTCGCAAATCCAGCACATACAAATCAAGGTTCTGGAAATATCTCTAAAAAACAGTCAGTCCCTATTATTTGTAAAGCTCTTCCTTCACAGCATAATGCCCTAGCCAAAGCAAAAAAGTTGCATACATTCAGAACATCCAAGAGACTTGAAAGATCACGGCACTCAGCCCAGTAAGAAATTCTAAACTGAATGACTACATTAGTTTTTTTATTCCATTAAAAAGGAGATAATCCCTTCTCACTATCAGACTTTGCAGATTTCACACTAAATGACAATTCAAGCCTGAGTTCTCTCATCCTAAGTTACTTAAAAAAAATGACATGGAGAGAACTCAGTCCATCAGTTATCTTCATAAGTTCAGTGATGTTCGGATGATGGAGAAAAAAGCAAGACTTCTGTCCCCAGATATCTCCAATCCAAAGCAATCATCTTATCTATTGTCTGGGGAAATAATGTTGAACAAATTATTAATCAGTTTAAAAATAAGTGTAAGATAATAAACTCATGAAAAATGAACAGCAAGTCTGTCAAGTGCAAATCATGCCACATCAGTTTGGTTTCCTTCACTGACCAGATAGCTGGCTCAGGACACAAAAGTAAAGCAACAGGTGTAACATATTTTTATGCAACTATCACTTTGTTTACAAAAACATCATAAAGGAAAATGTCAAAATATGTTTATTGCATCTAGATCATGAGAGAACAACTGACAAAAAAGTAATGTTTCAGCAGGGATCTACATGTGGACATCTTTTTTTGAGTCAAGGAAAGAAGCAAATGGTGTTACTGTAATAGAGTTCAAACAGACTTGGATGGGGTAGAAAACAGCATAAAAAACCTGCCACAACATTGTTATCCAATGTTTTGTATCCTGCTGAAGTAAAACTATGAAAAAAAAAGACTGAATATTCAGAAAAAAAATCTATTAGGATAAGGAATACTGATATAGGTCACTTGGGATTGATTTTTATGGGATCTTCTTCACCAAAGGTATCACCCCTGGAGCAAGGATTGCCAAACAACCCTTTTTATATGACAAAGGAAAGCAATGGAACTCCAGAGTTGTAGGGAGGTCCAAAACAGCAGAAACAATTGCTGCCAACAGTGGTTCTCAACTAGCAGCACTATCTGAACTTAGCATCACTAATAAAATGATGTTCAACAAAAACTAAAACTTCCAAAACTGTTAAGAGCAGAATATGCAAAAGCAGCAGAGTAATCTGGGAACGTTATCAAACTGGAAGCTTAGCTTCAGATGAGTTGTACGTAATACACTAGTGACAAAAAGTTCAATCTTTATTACTACATGAGAAAATACTCAACATCAAGATCTAGATCTTACAATTTCGTAGATTAAGGTTGTGTCTATTTTTTTGGGTATCATGACAGATGTGGGACCGCACCTTGTCTTTATCTACACCAAACCACAGAGCTGTGACATGGGGACAGTAGCCATGGATGACGCTGTTCTCCTGTAATGTTGCCCTTGCAAGGAAATTAGGTAAGGGACACACCCGTACTGTTTACACAAGAGCTCACCATGACACCACAGCAGCTTTTTGTAACCTGCTAGCAGCCACTGTCCAGGACACGTACTAGTGGCTACTTGAGCAGTTAATTTAGCCATGTAAGAAACACTGGAATATATGAAAACAGAGAACTAGTAATTCAGTATCAATAATTCTATTAATCTAGTAACCCTGGAAACAAAGACACTCTGCACTATAAGTAAAAATAGTTGTTCATATTTATATGAATGCTGTACAATGGATGGTAACAGGCCAGAGGCCATTTAGTGAGCATCTCCAAGCACTGAACAGCTCATGCTGTATGAAATAAAGGTATCTTAGCATAAAGATTTTCAGCTTTGCACACGCAGCTTGGCAACTCTGTACACATAATTTTGCAGGTACACGCCAGGAATACAAAGGCTTATACA
>WAAB01001769.1:0-33748 GCA_013389865.1 Piaya cayana
TAAGCTCAAGGGAAAACTTGTTGCTTGGAGAATTGTTTCACCACTTCTCTAATGGGGAAACCTCTGCACTGTATGGAATGTACACCGGTGACTCATTTTGGTTCTGGACAGAGCTCTACCACTCTCAAACTCGTGAGCCCATGGGTACATCCAGGACTAGCATTATTCTTTGCTCATGCGTTGCTTACTGTAGAAATAGTTTGGTTATATACTTAGCTATGGAGAATAATTCAGACTGTTGTCATGTTCTTGCTTCTATGTTTTGCAAGGTCAAGGGACAGTGGAACAGGGTAAATGCCCATTTTTAATATTTTTTTAATAAGAATGAAACTTGTGATTCGAGCAAAAACAAGATAATTTAGAATCTAGAGCTGATCCTGGAAGCTATGCTTGACTGAGACATATTGCTAATTAGGGTTAAAAAGTAGAAGTTTTTTTAAATAGCTATTTGCCCAGGAATAGCATTCATTTACATATGAAGGCTTATGGTTTAATACGTAAGTAATATGACCTTTTGTATGACCTTTTTATCTTTTGTAAGGTGTTTTCAGCACAGACTAATTCCGACAAGCACAGCAAATATATTTGAGATTCAAGGAACACTCTAGCCACACAGACCATGTATTGTCCATTGCTTATACTGCTGCGTAATGTTAGAACAGAAACATACAAATGAATCTCTTATTACTGTTTTCTCTCTCTCAACAGACCTTGATAATGTAGAAGGCATAGCAGTGGACTGGATTGGAAATAATCTTTATTGGACAAACGACGGCCACAGGAAAACTATTGCTGTAGCCAGACTGGAAAAAGCTGCCCAGAGTAGAAAAACTTTGTTGGAGGGAGACATGTCCCATCCTAGAGGAATTGTTGTTGATCCCGTCAATGGGTATGAAGTAGACTAATTTACATTATTAATGTGGGTCTTTGTATAAATACAGAATGGAATTTTGCTTGGGGTGGGGTTTATAGAGTCATCGAGTAGTTTGTAATTCTACAGTCGTCTATAATATTTGCAATTCCTGCCCAGCATTCTTGCCTGAAAACTTCAGAAGAATGTGTACGCCCAGACACCGTTAAATCTATGTCAAGTTAATTTGAATGTGATTCACCTCATTCTCAGACAAATTGAGTTTTTCAGACCTGTATGTATGTTAATATTAAGTGAACTTCATAATGCTCTCCTTTATTTCTCCCTTTGTAAGTCTCAATTTCTGAAAATAATTATAACCGTATCCTTTTATGCATTTGTTTATAAACTAAATGAGACAGATACTTTTCACTACACACAAACATAATTAAATGTGATAAGCTGCATAATAAAATGAACATTATATTAGCGCAGAGTAGTTACGATTTACCTAAAAATTCACTATTAATTCAGGAAATCATCGTTGGTGAACGATGTAGGCAGGTGATTCTAGTGTAGCTGGATTGATTACTGTCTTCCTGCTACTAGAATATATTTATACTATCAGGTTTTCACTTTTGAGCTTGTCCTTTGAGAAATAGAAGTGACTGCGGAAAGGCTACAATTAATTAAGATCCGACAGCAAGGATATAAAATCAGACCACAAACCATAACTATACCTACAATTACTTTGTTAAATTTTCCAGCTCAGTAGATGCATCGCACAGGAAATAGCGTATGAAGATCTATTGTCTGGAAAGGCCTATTATATAGAACATTTCTGTGATAAAATAGTGTGCCCTTCGTGATTATACTTCTCATGGAAGCTTTTCCCAAGGGATAGCATTTATTATGAGGTTTTAATTATGTTTAGAAAATATTACTCTCGATTTACCGATGTAGAAACAGTAACTGCCTTTTGAGATACAATTAAAGAACATTAATGTAAATGTCTGTTACTGTAAGCATGTTTTAGCTTATGACGTGGTAACTACAATAAGGACAGACAAAAAGTTAATGAAGAAAAGCTCAGCAATTGCTGTTAAGCAGTCACGTAAATATTTGTAAAACGTATTATTTCCTCCAATAAAATAAATACCATATTGACCTATATCTGTGCCTGAGCTGTAGAACATACTCAGGTTTTAGGATTCTACAACTAAACCTAGTGTTGAGTCAAGCATGCAGTGAAGTCTACGAACCTCATGGATTAAAAAAAAAAACAACGGTTCGTGTTCTTAGTATGTATTTACAAAAGTATTTAATGAACCCAAACCAGCCTTCTGGTGGGTGATTTGGAAGACAGAAGAAACAAAAGAAGGTAGATTAATGTATCAGTAAACCTGTGTAATGATGGTGCAATTCTTTCTTTATCTTTTCCAGTTTCTTATACAAAATCCCAAATTTATGCTTGCACAGAAGCGTGTTTGGGTAAAACTTTAGCCATTAGTTTTTGCATCATTTACACAGATACGATGACAAAACTCTGTTTCACTTTGGTGTTTTATTTGTTTGTAAATTTAGAATCTAAATACCAGGACTTTATTCTTCAACATACAGACAGGTTAAGTGTGTTATGATCACACAATGTATTTCAGANCTACCTCAGATTTTTGTGTGAGTTCAAGTTGTATATTTTAAGTTGCCAGTATCAGTTGTCATCAGAAAATTCTGTAATAAAATAAGGAAGGAAAAGAAAAAAAAAAAAAGAAAAAATAAGATGTGTTCTATAAAATCCAGTAAAGAATAGCTCAGAGAACTCATCTGAGCTAATAGTTTTAGATGACTTACTGCAATGCTCGTTTAATTTTTCCAAAGTAGCATAGGTATTTATTTTTCAGAGTTGTTTTGGTTATCTACATAGCTGTACTATAAACTATGCTAAAATTGCCTGCTAGCTATTTTTCAAATTATTTTTATAGCCATCTATCTTTCTAAACATTTTCTATGAGGGACAGAGTGCTCGTAACAGTTTTTTTGAGTAATTTAGCTGCTTTCATGCGGATGTGAAGTTCACAGAATGTCAAGGTTATCCTGCAGCTATTAAACTAGAGTGCAATTAATTCACGTATTGAAGCTTTTTTGATAGTATTAAGGGTAATTAAAAGCAGATTTGCATCAGAAGGCAAATTAGACTTGGAAAAAAAAAACCCTAAACAAACAATAAAAGGTTTTACTTTGTGATAAAGTAAATAAAATTGTTGATTTAAAAAAAAAAATCTTAATTCTGGTGTTATTAAATAAGGTCTTAACACATTAGCCCATTTTGTGTTTATGTAATTCATGACAATATGAACAAAACTCAGTGTCATTTCAGCAGAATCGTGTACATGGGGAATGTAAACGTAGCTCTAGAAATTGCAGTGGAAAGAAGCATCTAAAATCCAATGTTGCTCTGGCTCGTGGATATCAAGCTGCAAATTTCTTCTAAAAGTCTGCAGTGTAATTCACATGATTACGATGATATCTGAATGTCCATTTTTATAATTTCGTAGCTGGATGTATTGGACAGACTGGGAAGAAGATGAAATAGATGACAGTGTGGGAAGAATTGAGAAGGCTTGGATGGACGGCTACAGTCGGCAGATTTTTGTAACATCAAAGATGCTTTGGCCAAATGGTTTAACTCTGGACTATCAAGCCAATGTATTATACTGGTGTGATGCCTATTATGATCACATTGAAAGGATATTTTTGAATGGAACTGACAGAAAGGTAAAAGAAAAATACTGCTGTTTTCCCACAGGCATGCTCCTGCTCTGGGTTTTACTGTGTTATGTTAAAAATACTTCTCAAGCTTTCTAAAGTCTGTATAACCCTGCAGCACGTCCACGCAATGTGGGCAGTCTCCTGTAGGAGACTAATAAAGCCTAAAATTTTCATCTTTAGAACGTGACACAAGTTGATTTTTTTGTTATTTTTTTTAAATCTATTTTTCTCATGTCACAATGAGTTACGTTTTGATTGAGCCAAAAAGCTACAAAGAGCTTTTCAGTAGAAAAGAACTTCTTTAGGCTCTTCCAGAGAGCGGCTTTCGTTTAACTTCACTGGATAAGCTGCTTTTGATGAATCGGCACCTTATTTGAGCATTTGTGGTAACATGTCAAGGGGAAGCACTCAAGTGCAGTCAGAGATGGGGAAGAGATTACAGAATCACAGAATCACACCGGGTTGGAAGAGACCCACCGGATCATCGAGTCCAACCACTCCCACCAAACACTAAACCATGTCCCTCAGGACCTCGTCCACCCATAACTTAAACACCTCCAGGGAAGGAGAATCAACCACCTCCCTGGGCAGCATATTCCAGTGCCTAATGACCCTTTGTGTAAAAAAAATTGTTTTAGTTGTTACTAATGGTTATACTTGCGAGGTATGAGTCTATATGTAGTGTTCTGTGTTGTTCTGTAGAAGTAACTTGCATGGAACAGACACCTGAAAAATTTATAAAGCTAAGACTGGAGTCTGATAATTCAGGGAAGGTTTAGCATCTGCTTCATAAAATTAGTACCCCGACAACTGAAAACTCACAGATACTTAAGAATGCCAGGCGTTAAGTCCTTACACACATCTTGTGACTTTTCATTTATTTTTCACTCGTGATTCCCACTGTACGATGCCTTTGATAGGACCAACATGCAGTTCTCTAGTACTGACTGTTGTGTCTGTAGACACAGTCCTCCCTGCAACTCATCCCTGTTCAAACTCATGTTGCTTTGATATTGCTTTTAAAATCCTTTGTCTTGAGTGATCTGTTGTTAAGCTTGTTTTGATGCTGTAGCATTATAATTTGTTATAGTGACTAGGATAGGATTTACATTTAACACTTCTACTTTTGCTCCAAATCCATTAAGGTCCTGTACTGGAGTGGGGGCTAAGCGTATTAGCAGAAAGACTCTTTAAGTGGAGTTACTTGTCTAAAAATAAAGGTAGAATTCCTGAGAAGTTCCTGGACAGAACAGGTCTAGGAAGGTTAAATGCAGCTGCTGGATTCTGTATGGACCTGCTGGATTTGCTTCCCACTAGAACCAGTGAATAATAAGTTCCCATCTCTACAGGTTTTATTTTGAAGTGTCACAGAAGGGTTCTGGCTTTTAAAGTATTTTTCTAAGATCTTGTGATATAAATAAAATGTATACCTATTTGATAAAAATATATGTCTAAAAATAGCTAGAACATACTTGATTTTGGTGTCGAATAATTTGTTGTTAATATTTTGGTCAAAATATAGCTGGGTCAATAGCATCTTTAATTCTGTATCAGTATAGTGAAGATTCTGGGGGGTGAGGAAATCCTACAAGTGTTTCACCAATCGCTGGTTGTTAATTGACTGATTGATTAATTTTGATCAAAACTAGTTAACTGAGATGAGGAGTTATGACCAAAATAATTCCAAACTGAAAGAAGAAATTTGAAGGGGAGAAGAAGGTGATGTTTGTCACCTCAGAGTAGTTGTGGTTTAGCCGGCTTTGTCTTTGTTCTCTTGAGTTTGTGTCCCTAAATAGGGATAATTTAGGCCATCTGATGAACTGCTTCCCTCTCTGCCGAGAGGCAAGATAGAAATAGTGTTGTGCATTAGGTCAAGCAAGGACCCCAGCCAGTAGAAGATGACTGGAACCTACTCATTGCAAATAACAACTGCTATGAAGTCTTAAAGGCAGGGCTCCTAAAAGCAGATGATTAAGAGTTCTGCGATTTTCTGTCTTTTTAAAGTAAATTGTTCTAATTACTGTAATTTACGTGATAGTAAGTTTAGACTCTTTTTAAAGTTGTGTTTTCATTCTATAAGTATAGAGAATATTTCTAAACCATTCCCCTCTATCAAACAACTCCTTTGTAGCGGTAGCTGCAGTTCTTAGGAAGGAGTCCTGAGACTGAAGCTATAGAAAATGACGTGATCTTACAATATTTCTGCAGCCAATAAAACAAATGTAATTTGTAGTTTGGTGTATAAGTTAATAAACAGAAGTAGAAGATGCATGGGAAAAGTTTTGTCTTATTTTGGGAACAAACGGTGGCCTTTGTTTTGTGTATTTTTGCAATCTCTGTGCTTACTTCACACTTCATGAAAAATAAACTTCTCATATGCACAGTTTTTGTTGAAGGAGATACTTGATATACTTAACAGATATTTAATGTTCTAAGAAGAACCATGCTTCCTTGCCAGGGGAGGAGGCTGGTGTTTACTAAACGTAGTGCTTGCATGGTTACCTACATTCCTCTGCCTTACCTGGCAGGGGATGATTAAAATGAATTTATGTGAAATGTTGAAGTTAGATCTTGATGCTGGAGCATAGAATGGCTGTACACTCTTCATGTGATTTTATTGCATTAAGGGCTTATGTTTGGGCACACCACTTACCTTGGTTTTCCTATTTCCCATTTTATGTCCTCTGAAGAGTGTGAAGGAAAAATAGTAATTATTTTACTGTTGATAACACTCACCTCCCACCAATTAATTGCAGGTAGTTTACAATGGAAAAGATTTGAATCATCCTTTTGGACTATCACATCATGGAAATTATATTTACTGGACAGATTATATGAATGGGTCAATTTTCCAGTTGGATCTGGTTACGAGGAATGTGACACTGTTAAGAAGTGAGAGGCCACCTTTGTTTGGACTCCAGATATACGATCCACGTAAACAGCAAGGTACTTATATGATTTCTCTGAATGTCTGTTATAAAAGAATGTTTCTCCCTACAGCATTCTGGAAATTTGAGGTGACTAGATGAACAAGAAGAGAAAAAATGATATGACTTATTGCATGTGAAAGATACTTTCTGATGTTTTAATCTGTTGGTGTGGAAATGGATCACCTCCTACTTACTAAAAAGTAAATCGAAGTATTATACCTGTCTGAATTTCTCCTCTGTATTTACACTGCTTTTAGTGCCATTTTTCTTGTGTGTCAAAGAGACGCTGTGAAAGTATCAAATAGTATAAAATACTGTTTAAAAGTGACCATACTAAATATCAATGTCAATACATCCCATCTCTATAGGTCAACCTTTTTGACATTAGAACATTTCCAGTTTAACAGTTCCTAAAGGAAAATCAGTGATTCTGAGGTTGTCAGCACTCCTACTACATTTGATTCCGTATATGAACCAGAAAAGTAACAAAATGTAAATATCACCATCTATCCAAAACTTACTTAGTACAGATACATTGTAAAAATGTGCTTGTTAAAGCAGTGATTTTATTATTATTGTTTTATGGTTTAAAGCTTACAGGATCTGTTATGGGTACTTTGTACCAGCTATTCTTAGTGCTTGGAGGATTCTCTTTGTCAATGAATGATATAAAGAGCAGCCGATGAAACTTGTGCAGAGTGGATTGAATCAAGCAATTGAAAAAATATTTAGCCTATATAATTGTTGCAGACATACATCTATATGCTGAATGTATATATACACATTTCTGTGTCTGTATACAAAAATGATGCACATATATATATATAAAATTTTTTACATACAGCAAAAAAAAATAAATTCATGATTTACAAACAGAACAAACAGATTAGTTTTCAAAATTATGCTAAAGTATAAAATGGAAAGTACATACATGTGGGCAAAATCCTTGGCTTGTAATATCTGCATGTGTAGGGTTATTTAATTTTATGTTTCATTTTAAACTTTATATGAAGGCTTAGATATTCCAGTGATATTCTTTGGACAAGACAAATACTTTGTCTCTATCTAGAAGTATGTCTTCCAGGTTTTTTCCAGAGTTGGAAAAAAACCTTTTTTACTATGTCATTCTTAACCATCTGAGACCCTACTGAAAAGCTTAGTGATTTTCTTTACAACAGGTTAATGTGAAGTCTTCTCTTTCCTGCTGAATAGTATTTTTTTTATGTGCAGTAAGACTTTCTTAGGGAAAGTCATTGATATTATGGAGTTCTGAGTTCCAGGCTACAAACTTGTAATTGTTTCTAGGAGCATGGAGGCAATGCTGGAAGTCTCTTCTTTCTGATATTTTAACATCCATGTTTTCATGTAGCATGTGTAGTACTGTGATGTGTAAAAGTGTGTCTCTTATCATAGATGCTCTTCAGGGACTCTCTTATTTCCAAAGTCATGTGGAAACATGATGTTTTTGGGTTTTTTTTAGTTTTGTTTGTTGTCTTTTTTAAGGGAAAATCTGCTTCATATCTACGCTCAACTCAGACAAATTCTAGAATACTTTGAACTGTGTCTGCTAAGAGAGGACACAGTGGTTGCTTTGAATATTTCTGCTGCTTTATTCAGTGCTCAGAAAATTTCTTTGTTTTTTTTAAAGAGAAAAAAAAAGAAATTTAAAAATGAATGCTGTTGTTATTACCTTTTCAATAAGCTGACACCAGAAACAGAATACTAAAATATTAACTCTTAGACATTTTAGCTGAATGAGCTTGAATCTTGAGACAGTGAATTTGGCTCATTACTGCATTCTTTGTTTGAAATTGCAATTGGAAATTTATAAGCTAACTACGGCCTTTAGGATCTTCCCTGTTTGCCATGCTCAGTGAGGTAGATCTTGCATTGTTCCCAAAAGAGTGTAAGCATCTTTTTTAAAGCAAGTAAAGCTAATTTGTTTCTTTCTCTGTGTGTGTCTTTTAAAAGGGCAAAACAAAGGCTGAATATGTAGAACAGGCTAAAACAGAGGAGTTAGTGTTATAGCATGATATATATTATATAGTATATGCACACGTATTTTAGATACCTTTGGCTCTGCTGTTTTCAGGTGGCTGTTTTGATGCTGCTGTTATTGTCGCTGTCGACACAAGCAGAAACCATGTCAGTTCATTTTGGCATAGTTGAATCGAGACTGGCATTTTTTATTAGAAGGTCTTTTACGGGATAGTTGACTGTGCCAATCCTGCTTTGCTTAGTTTCTAGGAGTAGCAACTTTAAGCTTCTTTGGTATCTCCTTAAGAAGGGGTATTTTTCACTGTCTTTGTACCTCGTGAGGCATGATTCTCTCACAGAGGAATGGATTTTTGTTGTTGTCTTTTTTTTTTTTCCTTGCTTTCAGAGATTAGAATTCATCTTACCTTCTTAGGCACAGTCTTTGTTTTCTATGCATCAGGAGTACCTGAAAAAATGAGGAGATGGCAGGAAACACAGTAATCATAGGAATGGATTTACAGTCAGTGTCTAAGCCTGCCAAGGCCTGTGGGTATTTCCACTGCTATGAAAGGGGAGATTGCTATTCATATGTCAGTAACTCTTGTGTAAGTCCATTTACAGCACTTAAAGTGGCCTGTTTTCAAATCAGTTGATATTTTAGCTCCTCGGATTACAAAGAAGAGCTGCTTGAGCCCCAGGCTACTGACCCACGTATGTTGTATGTGAAGTACAGTCCTCAAAGTAGGCTTACAAAACTTGACTTGAGGTTTATTGGGAGGTGCAAATGTAAATTAACACTTATGAAAACCCAGTGCTGTGATGCTCGCTAAGCAGCAATAAACACTTCAATGCGTATTTTAAGTGAGAAGATGAAACAAATGCATCCACTTCCCATATTTTATTTTTCCTGAGAATGACTGACTTGCAGGTATGTTGGTGTCTTAACTCTGGCTTAATTTTTTTAGCAAGTCAAACCGGAATCAGCCTAATATATTCATATGCAAGGTAGCAGATCTTTGAAAAGCTGGCAAAATATGAAAAATATGATAATATCTTTGAAAGTTTTAAAATTTGGGGAATTTTTTTAGGAACGTCCATATAAAACAGCTGTTACGAACAGCAGCTGGGGAAATTTAATTTCATAAATATTTAGTAGCTAAAAAACTTGCACGGTTTGCTCAAAGAGACTCAACCTGTTTGCCTGCTGCATTTCAGGAGACAGTTTTAGCCTAGGAGTCTCTTTGGCATGACTGATGGGACTGAAGGTCTCGTTGCACGTTCAGGCTGAAGACTTCGTTAAAGCTCACTTTGTAAACCTTTTTATCTGGGATCTTGTACCCTTAACACTTGGTGCCTTCCTCTCTTTTATCACTTACTTAGCTGTAGGTTGTCATCCCAATTATGAGGTTAAGTTGGAAGGTTTTATCTTCAAAACCAGACAGTTGACTTTGATCTAGTGTTTTAATTTTTATTTTATTTTTTAAGCTTGTATTTGGCTTCATTATCATTGTATTTGTTTTAAATGGTCTTTTATTCTGTAGCCTTATTTTTTTTCTCTATTGGTCTGTCAAGCTCGTGTGTATTCTTTAATTAAATCTTTGCAAATTTCCTTGACTTAAAGACTATAAGTTTGGATTCACTTTTGAATATTATATATTTGTTTGTTTATTTGGGCAGTTTCTTATATCTTCTTAAGTCTTTGTGTTACTGATATTCTTGGATTTGGATAATGGGTGGCCTGGTAAAGACAGAGTTTCAAGTCTGCATTTGCCGAGGTGGTGGTGTAACTGAAGTTTTCCAAGATTTAGATGCAAATACTTACTCTTTTGATGTTTTGTTCATATTATTCGTGTTTTGATGTGCATACACATAATGAAGTAAATCAAGATTTTTGTACAATATTTTGGTTTGTAGTCTCAAACACAAGGTCAATATCCAATAAGCTATTTTAAGTGCTCCGTCTAAGTTGGAACTGCTCTATTTAAAATTGTAAACCAGCTCTCACACTGTATAGAGACGGTTTTCCCCTCTTTATACAGCTAAATTCTTGCCATCTCCCTTTTACCCTGCTCAACGAAAGCACAAGTACCACTGTGAACTCCCATAGCATTCAGTGTTAATTATATCATACAAAT
Source organism: Piaya cayana (assembly GCA_013389865.1). Classification (NCBI taxonomy): domain Eukaryota; kingdom Metazoa; phylum Chordata; class Aves; order Cuculiformes; family Coccyzidae; genus Piaya; species Piaya cayana. The sequence continues at coordinate 10,662 of WAAB01001769.1, forward strand.
GTATTTGGAAGTTCAGTGGGGTTTTAATGGACTGTAGGCACATTTTGCTGTTAGAAGTCAGATATGGTGGATCAGGAAATAGTCTGTGATTAGATTATTATTAAATGCTTAAGGTTCATATTGTAGCATGCATTGAAGTCCATTTTAAAATCTGAAAAATTTCAAAATCTTTATTTGCTGGTTATCTGATGCTCCTTTGATAATCTGAATAAGTTTCCCTCCACATGTAGGTACGGCTGTGGTAGGACAGTTGAAAATGCATATTTACAGCTGCCTCCAAGAAGTTAATATTATATTTTCTGTGCAAAGTTAAGTCACAGTGTTTTGAAGAGAAAGGATTAAGTGGAATCTGTTTTAACCCAGGAAGCTGATGAAAGTTTTGTTCACCTAAAAAGGAGGAGCAGAAGAAACACCTGCTTCTCACTAGGGCAGGAAGAGGAAAAGAAAAAGTAGTTATAATTTAAAGTTTCAGCAGGCATGAAGTTTTCTAGCTTGCCTGATCACAGTCAGTTATCACCAACACTTGAAATTAGCAGAGCTTTGATCGTTAGAAGTTGAATGCCCTGAGCAGTGCACATCTAAGCAATTAGGTCGTGACCAAAGTGACAGAAACTGTAACATTTGCTTCAACAGGTTTCAGTTTTAAGCTACTTGCCTAAGAAATGAGATAGTGAGGATGCGGTGGTCCTTGGCAGATGATTAGAACACCTGACAGCTGTCGGTATCTTCTTTTGAACAGCTAGAGCTTTTGAGAAAAAAAACAATATAGCAGGAAAGGAACACAGAGAAATAGCAGATGTACTCAATGATAGTGGAATATCCACCATAGATCTCATTCTTCTAGTTTATGTTCTCCTTCTCTTTTTTCCTACTCTGCATTTGTAGTCGTGTTCTTTTAACATGTGCAGATGCCAGTAGACTTCAGGACATTCCTTTATATACTGTTCAGTTTCTCAAAACTGAGTGCATGTAGTCGTGTCGCATTAAATATATTTTAATGTTTGTACCACTCATAAAAAAGGGGAGATAGAATGTTATGAGCTGATGAGGTAGTGTTGTGGTTTTGTTTTTCTTTTTTTTTATTCTTACTGCAACCAGTAATTAAGATTGTTTAAATATTATAACTTGTAATAACTAAACTATGAGAATGTGTCTAAATAAATGAGAGGAAAAGAATAATAAAAAAAATTTACCATGTTTGCATTCTGAAAGAAAATATTCTACTTCTAAAACTGTTAGTTTTAAAATTGATTATTATTTTTTTTTATTATTTTCACAGGTGATAATGCTTGTCGTGTGAATAACGGAGGCTGCAGCACTCTTTGTTTAGCCATTCCTGGAGGCAGAGTTTGTGCCTGTGCTGATAATCAGCTATTGGAGGAAAACAGTACAACCTGCATGAGTAAGATTTTAAAATAATATCTGAGTTGATGGTACTGTTAAGGGTTCAAGTCAAATCTGACGACAAAACAAGACAGCACAGCCTCCTAGAGGCTTTTTGTGGTCCTGGAAGACAAATAAATATTCCTTGAATAAAGATTCTAATTGAAAAGAAATTATTAAATATGGGAAAGAGATTTTTTTTTCAAGAAAGACAAAACATTAAGTACAAAACATTTGAGGATAAAATGCATTGGAAAATATTTCAGGATGTCTGATAAAATAAAACACTTAACTATTTCACAGACTTCTTTTAAAGGATATCAGAAATACCAGAAGATGTTCTAACTAAATCTATGTGAATTGGTTTCAGATTGTTCTATGAACTAAGTAACTTAAATTGAAAGCTGACAAAAACTGTTCGTGCTGAAACTGTTCTTAAAAGATGCCAAGCGTATATTTATATATAACACATCCAGACACACACATTACATAAATTTATCTGCCTTCTGCTTGCATCTCTTCAATGGGTACCTTCATTGAAATGCCAATTATGAAAATGTGCAATAGTAAAATGTGAGATTTTCAATTAAAAATAACTCATCAGATAACACAGGTATTTTAAAAAATGTTTAGACCTAATATTTGTAACTTAATCAGAATTCTCCCTTTTTTTTTTCTTTTATCTGATGAATCTATTTCTTGAAGTGTAGTGTGTAAATCTTGACATAAGTCTCCTGCAATCAGTCGAGTAGAGGAGTAAAGTGTAAGGATTATTTCATAACCAGATGAAAACTATTGAGCTTGTAGTTACCTTGGATTTGACCCAAATGCATGGCTGGCAGAGCCATTGCTATTGCTAACGAAAACTGTTTTTCTTTTTAGCAGAAAATACTGGAAGGTGGACTTATCACTCATAAGATGGAAAGTAAGAATTAGGAAGAGAGTTTAGACATTTTCAGATCTGAAAGAAGCAGGTTTCCTGCTTTTTCCCCAACAAACATCATTGCCTGGCTTATTCCAAGGGCTTTGGTGTTCCTCATCCGGTCACAGTGATGTGTTTTATATACACAATAAACATTCTGTACCTTATGTTGAGAAATGTATCTGCCTGGGTTTATCCATAAGCTTGCAGTTTGCTACTTAATTCTACCTCAGCAGAATTCTGTCCTTTCTTTTTGCCGAATCTTCATAAGTACATAATGCAGGTGTTTGAGTTGTTGCTTGGATACAAGAATCAGCTCTTCAGTAATCATTTGCTACCCCTTTAACGTGCAACCGAAATTGGTCTGTGTCTGTCAGAGTATTTTCTTTTTGCTGTTGATGAGACACTGCAGTGTTTAAAACTGGTATTTTTGCAATATCATCTAAGCACCAGTTAAAAAAACCCAAAAAAACCAAAATTGGAGTGCCATTCTGTTCTGAATTCTTTGTTTAACGAAAATATCCTACCCAACCATACGCTCAGGTACGCACGCTGCTGCAGGCTTCAGATGGGATTACCTCAAATATGCAAAGTCTGGTAAAAAAAAAAAAAATCNATATCTGTTTATGTAGAGGTAGTATTGTGTTCTGATAAAAATAGATGTGCTTCTTGGGTGTTTTTTTCCTAGTTAAAAATGGAGAAGAGCTACCACAGTTGTGCAAAGCTGAGCAGTTTCAGTGTAAGAATAAGCGTTGTATCCAGGATCGCTGGCGCTGTGATGGGGATGATGACTGTCTGGATGGCAGCGATGAGCATTCTGAAATTTGCTGTACGTATACTTTTACATTTTAACCTACAAGTCATACTTTATTGTGAAAACTGGAAACAAAACATTGTAAGTCTGAGGGGAGTTAAACAAAAGCAATAATGCTAAAGTCATTCATGTAAACCTTCTTGTTTTCTTTTTTTCCTGCATAAAATAGTAGTAGTGCTTTCAAATGACACTCGTACTCATTTCATAGCATAGTATGAGAGCAGTCATCTTTTGAATTTGACATTGTCATTTATGATTCTTTAGATGCTGGTGTTTTTTTACTTTGCTTCCCACTATAGCACTTTTTATATGGGTCACAGGACAGATCAGGTTCAAAGGGGGCCTCAGAATCTCTCTGGTCCAACCTTCACAAAGCAGGAGCAGCCTCACCTCAATCTTTAAGAAATGTATCAAGTAATTAGCCCTTGGAAAACATTTCCAAAGTCATGAAGGACAGGAAGGTGACTGGGAGCCAGCGTGGATTTATGAAGGGGGAAGTCATGCTTAGCCAACCTTAGAGGCTTCTACAGTGATGTGACTAGCTTGGTGGATGAGGGAATAGCAGTAGATATTGTTTATCTCAATGTTAGTCAGGCTTTTGACACCTGCTGTAACATACGTGCTCATATACAAGCTGACAAAGGATGGGTTTGGTAAATAGACAGTGAGGTGGACTGGGAACTGCCTGGATGACCAAGCCTTGGAGCTTATGTTCAGCAGCACAATGTCCAGTAGAAGCTAAATCACTAGCAATGTAACCCAGGGGATTAATTCTGGGGCCAGTAGCCTCTTCATGAATGACTTGGACAGAGTGCACACTCTGTGAGTTTGCAGATGATGCAAAGCTGTGAAGAGTCATTCATGCACCACGTGAGAGTGCTGCCATTCAGAGGATTAAAGAAATGGATAGAGAGGAATGCAGTGAAATTCAGTAAGGAGAAATGCATCGGCATCTGGGGAAGAATATCAACGTACATTGGTATATGCTGGGGACCACCCAGCTAGAAAGCAGAATTGCAGACAAGGACCTTGGCGGTTCAGTGGGCAATAAGCTTACTCTTAGCCAGCAATGCACCTCATGGCAAAGAAATCCAGGAGCATCCTGGGATGCTTTAGGAAGAGCATTGTCAGCAGGTTGAGGAAGATCATCCTTCCCCTCTCCTTGGCCCTCATGAGTTCATATCTGAAGGGCTACGTCCAGTTCTGAGTTCACCACTATGAAGAAGATGGGGACTTACTGAGCTGAGTCCAGGAAAGGACCACTAAGATGATTAAGGGACTGGCATCACTGTGTCATCTTTCCCAGAAAGTGGGGGAGCTAGGATTGTTCAGTCTGGAGGGAAGGGAAGGCTCAGGAGGGTATACATTGTATATAAATACCGGGTAGGCAAAGATAGAAGGAAATCAGGAAGCCAGACTCTTCATAGTACTGCCACCAGCAGGACAGGAGGTAATGGATACAATCTGAAAAGCATGACATTTTATCTGAATGCAAGAAAAAGTGTTTTTTACAGTGAGGAGAGTTAAACACTGGTTTTTAGATTGCCCAGAGAGGTTGTGGAGTTCCTCTTTGAGCAGATACTTGAAACTTATATAAGACATCCTGAGAAACCCACTGTAGTAGACCCTGCTTGAGCAGGAGATTAGACCTGGTGACCTCAACAGGTCTCTTACACCATAGAATCACAGAAGTGTTTTAAGGTTGGATTTCTTAAAAAACAAAACAAAACAAAACTATAAACCCAAAAGAAATAAACCAAAACAACTACCCCGACAAAAAACTTCAACACACACACACACTTCCACTATTAAATGAGATGTACTTTGTCCTTAAAGATACAGTTTGAGTACAGCTGAACTTTTTTTGCTGTATAGGAGTCGTGCTATCGAAATGAAAAACTGTAGAAAACACCAATTATGTATTTGTCTCATTCCTGGACGATACTTAGGTAGCCTGCTATAAAATAAGAGTGGTGAAAATTCCTTTCTTTCTTTGGTTTATTGCAATGCTCCCTCTTTTGATCATTAGATCATTTCTCTAAACCCAGTCTCCTTTACTGAAATGAAAATAGTTTTTATCTTCACATCTGCAATTAAAAGGAAGAACTGATACACGCTTATGCTTTGCAACATTGTTCTACTTGTCTGAAAACTCTTACCATAATCTGTCATTCTTATCTCTTTGAGACAAAACAACTCTAATCTGTTTGGAGTTTATTTGTTTGTTTGTTTGTTTGTTTTCCCCATAGATTATGGGTTTGGTAGTTGATACATTTCATGGCTTTCTTCTGAACTTTATCTGGTGATCCTTGGGGTTGGATGTCCAAAACTGGATATATGTACTTCAACTGAGGCTTTTGTGAAGCTGATTAGACTGAGAGAATGTGTTTGTGAGGGCTGGTCATCCTTTTTATATGACCTTGAGTGAATCTTACCTGCTTCATGCTGGCCCAACGTTGCTGGTACATACCAAGCATGTGATTCCCTGTAATGCCTACGGCTGTTTCTATATGGTTGTCACAAAGCCAGTTTTTTCTTTTTCCTGCATGTATTTATTCTGGTGACTCCACATAATATTCATTACAGGTTTCAGTCTGAATTATTTTTGAAACATTTGTCCATTTCTGAATTCTAGTACTTTTTATCATAATACCAGGGATTCTTACATTTAAATAAGGAGCTCAACTAATAAAGACACTTTTGGCAGAGTTGACTTGATTCTTATTTAAATTAGTTTAGATCAATCCACTTATAATTCTCAAAGGATTTATACAGATATAAATGGAATAATAATCTGGTCCCAAATCTGTCTATGCTATATTAAATGACCAGTATGATAACAGTTATCTCTTTTAAAGCAATTGCTGTAGTAATTTCAATTGTTCTTTTTAGGTTAATCTGAAATATTTGCAATTTGCAATTATGAATGAAATGAAAATTATGAATTTTAGTAAATATACATGAGCAAAAAACTTAGCTACTATTTAACACAGTATGTATGTCTAGTATTGAAGTCATCTAGTAATTTTTTTTTTTAAAGTCTTCTACTTCTAATTTTATTACATGGATGGTAACAGTTTTATTCTCCAGTCGCATCATGAACTAGGTGGCTTCATAAGATGGGGTTTGGAATACCTTTCTGCTTAGATTGTTAATTAATCTTTACTTATGGTGTTCATGCACTTTCCAACAAAACACATGAAGCGTTCAAGTGCTATTGATATCGTGCTCGCTCTGTGTTGTTTTCAACAGGAAGAATAGGTAGAAAGGTCAAAGATAAAAGCTACTGAAATGTCAAGGATAAGCCTGCAAGTTGTCCTTTCATTTTAAATACTATTTGTTGCCAGATATACATTAAACTTTAAAAAAGAGGCTGCGATGGAAAATATCTTGAGATTATTTTTAACCCAGCATTTGAAACTGTGTATAGTTTACTGCTCTTGTGTGGATCATGTTATTAGCATAAAAGAAGTAGAATATATATACTTAAAACAGCTGCAAGAGCAGGCCAATAGAATTTACATAATATAGCGTCATAGAGTAGTCAGGGTTGGAAGGGACCTTAAAGATCATCCAGTTCCAATCCCCCTGCTATGGGCAGGGACATCCCACCACACCAGGCTGCCCAAGGCCACATCCCACCTGGCCTTGGACACCTCCAGGGATGGGGCAGCCACAACTTCCCTGAGCAACTTGTGCCAGTTCCTCATCACTCTCATGGTGAAGAAATTCTTCCTAATGTCTAGTTGAAATCTGCCCTTCTCCAGTTTATACCTATTCCCCCCTCATCCTATCACCACAAGTCTTTATGAGTAGTCCCTTCTGAGCTTTCTTGTAGACTCCTTTCAGGTACTGGAAGCTTGTTATAAGATCTCCTTGGAGCCTTCTCTTCTCCAGGCTGAACTCTCTGAGCTTGTCCTTATAGGGAAGGGGCTCCNCGTGCAGGACTTTGCACTTGACCCTGTTGAACCTCGTGAAGTTCTCACAGTCCCACTTCTCCAGCCTGTCCAGGTCCCTCTGGAAGACATCCCATCCTTGTGATGTGTGCATGTCTCTGCTTTCAGTCTTCATCCATTCCATGATACTCGGTAGCCAGCAAAAACATGTTTCTGAGATACCTTGTTCGATCTTGAATACCAGATTTTTTTTTTGTCAGTTTTACACTGTGTTGCATTTCTCACTTCTTGGCACCTACAATTTCATGGTAAGTAAACAGCAGAGCTATATGTGGCCACTGACTGTAATGTGCATCATTTTAGGAGCATTTTATAACCTGCGCAAATCCCTGTTTGCTGTGGTATAATATTTCATATATGCAGTTAGCCACTTGCATCCGTTCCCTTTGGTGTTTTCTTTTGTTTATATGCACTGTTTGCAAACCTCATCACATCGATTACATGTGATCAAGGATATTTTTCTTTTGTGAAATAGCAACATTGTAAAATGCTGATACCTTTTGCTCCTTTGTCGTTAATAGACAAGGATCTTGGTATTGGATGACAGAAGAATGTTATGGCAGGAGAATCTTCACTATGTATTGCTTAGTCTAGGATTGAAGTACTGCAGTATATTTTAATCAACTGGATTGCTGAATGATTTTTATATCACGGTGATTATACATACAGCATAACCATACTAACTGCATCACCAGGGAATACAATCTAACATGTTATTTTCAGCTGTTTTTCTCTAATTAATTTCTTAGGAAAAAAACCTTTTTTTTTTTTCTTCTTCTTCCCAGTCAATCATAGTTGTCCTGATGATCAGTTTAAGTGTCAAAATAATCGCTGCATCCCCAAGAGGTGGCTTTGTGATGGAGCTAATGATTGTGGTAACAATGAAGATGAATCAAATAAAACCTGTGCAGGTAAAGATTTTACTTGACCGTGCATACAGTTCCTCTAGCTCCAGTTCCACAAACAGCACAAGACTGCTCTGAAATGAACTTAACCGGTTTGCAACTATTAATCTGATTATTGCCATTTTAAATTTATTCAGATTTTGAAGCCACTAAAGCTGGAATATAAATTATGTTTTACTTAATCCTTAGACTTGCCTGTGCCTTCCGAAGTAATTCAGCACTTAATCTATCCATATGGGGTGACTGTCAAAGCACTGCTCAGCTACAAAATAGTCCCTGCTAAATCTTTTTTGGCAGTTAAAATTTTGTTTGCTAACATGCTGTGATGAGTGCCATGTCACTAGTAAATTTTATTTTATGTTGACAAAAAGCATAATTAGCTATTCAGTTTCCCCTTGATAGCTTGAAATTGTTTTCATTTGTAAGTTATTAACTGTATAGTGGATTTTTAAGGCAATCCCAAGATAAAGATTGGTTCCTGATTCCTCAGTGGTAAATCATGAAGTTCCTAATATGCCCTTTGCTTGTGTGGAAGTGATGTTTAGCGCTGGTCAGTAGAGTGCACTAAACAGTCATTAAATTGCTGATGGATAAAATATCAGACATCAATAAGCTAATGGCTGCTTCAAACTGAAATGCAGTGGTAGATAGCATACGTTGTGCACTAAACTAACCCTTGAGCTCATTTTGTTTGATTTAAATTCTCGTATGTGTATTAACCTTTTCACTTTGATACTTGTCAGTTTGGCTAAAAGCCTTCTGGAGCAAATGCAGATCTATAGTGTCTGTATCACCTCTACAGTGTTATTGCATATTATAATGTATCTTGATATCCTTTGATATTCAATTGTTTGCTTGTACGATAAGAGTTTGAAGAATGTGTTTTCTCTCCCTATGTCAATTAGACCTGGGTTGAATTTTGTATTCTTAAGTTTCCCTTTGTTCTGTAGTGGTGAACACTAATCGTATTTAAAAAACAAACCAAAACAACTTATGAAGATTACGTTTCCATTCTTCTATTGTATTTTGAGCTATCTCTATGAAGAAAACGGAAAATGGTAATTGAGAATATCAAGTGAAGAAATATTGTTTTGATTATTGAGGTTTCTGATGTATCACTCATTTTCTTTAGAGTGTGTAATCGCATATAGATGATCTTGAAAAGCTTAAATTTGAAACCAAAATCTGTGTCATTATCACTGGCATTGTAGTTAGTTTCACATTTTGAGTAAACAAAATTATAAGTGATGTCAATTATATATTTTAGTTTTTTGTATTGAATTCTTACTGTTCCTCAGCTTTCAATGTAATTTATGTAGTTACATAGCATGATTTCTTTCAGTGATCTTTACTTCTTCAGAATGAAGGCATCCATAGTTTTTCTTAATGGATCATTACAGTTGAATATTTGCAGAGGCAAAGATTCTAAGAGCTGTGGGGCCAAGGACATCACACACATGCTTTATTGCCATTTTTCTGCATAATTATGAATCTTACTAGATCATTGTTAGTTATGAAATACAAAGTGTTAATATTCCAATTATGTTAAGCATTTTTATGCCCCGATTTTTTATTTACTTCAACTCCAGCACTGAAGTTATTTTTGTCACACACTAATGCAGAACTATAACCTAGTTCTGTATAATTACATATAAAAATTCAAGTTCTCCTGTGTTGAACCAAGAACTCTCCATAGCAGAGGTAGAACACGGTCCTGCAGATGACCTCAGTTTTCTCTGAAAACAAAGCAGGTGATTGGTGTTCAGTCAGATCAGGTAAAATGAGCAGCAGGCAGGGAGGAATCTTCCAGACTTGCAGATTTTACGTACAGACACGCACCAAGAGACCTAACAGATTCAGTCCATTTCCCTTGCATTTTTCGAGTGTTTTGTCTTGACAGCAAGAACGTGTCAGGTTGACCAGTTTTCCTGTGGGAATGGACGCTGTATTCCAGTATCGTGGCTGTGTGACAGGGAAGATGACTGTGGAGATGAAACAGATGAAATGACATCCTGTGGTAAGTCAACTTGCTTTTTTTGAGGGGAAAAGTAAAATAATTCTATAGAAAGTTAAACATATAGACTTCTTTTCATGTGAACTGATTGCTAGCAAAAGTATGTGGAGTCTTTTTGGTTTTATATGAACTGATAATACTGAAATGGCCAATATGTTTATTTGATTAATAAATAAACCCTAATTTTCTACTAATGAGTTTTTAACTACTACTACAATACCAAATAGGCAGATGAGTCAGCTTAACACTTTCTAATTTACGGCCTGTTATCAAATAATTGTCACCTTCAAATACTGATAGTTATCTCAGCCACATGCTTCTTCACTTGGGCCCCCTCAGAATATTCTAGATTTCAATAAAATAGACTGTTTCAGGTCTGAACAGAAGGATGTTTTGACATTCTATTTCTCAGAAAAAAAATTAGTCTTCCATGATTATATCATGAAAGAGCATCAGCAGCTTTCCTGATTGCTGCTTTACTGAGATATTGCAAAGAGAGGTGCATTCTTTCTAATCAGCTGCTTCCAAACACTTAAGGATTTCGTAAAGGCAGCATGATCACCTTCATATCTTTGGTAGGACACAGGGAACTGCTGTGAGTCTGAGAGCAAAAGGGTCAGTGAGCTGTCTGCAAAAGGCTGTATTAGAGTGTTCCTTGTATACAAGGTAATATTTCTCATATTAGACTTACTAACATGAATTACTAAACATGTCACAATGTAATAGGATATGTTTCTGAAATGGCTTTCTTAGAGTTCTGAAGATGGAATGCTGACTGATTATTTTAGTAGCATCAATCATGTAAGCATGAAGCGAGAGCTTGTGCACAAAAAAAAAATTAAAATATGAGGTGTATGAGGTGTACTCGTTGAGATACTTAGTCATTAGACCTGTGTTTTTCTGAAAGCTGGTATTCTAATTTGAATAACTTATGTAAAAATATACTATTTCTTAATGAAAGTCAAACTATGATAGCAATATACTTAATAGAACATAACCTTAGTTTTGCTTTTTTGAACCTTCTTATTAAAGATAACAGGTTGTTTTGGTTTTGTTTTTTTCCAAAAAAATCTCAATATAAAGCCCTTTCAGTGGAGAGTGAGAAAAAAAATTATGAAGTAAATGTGTAAATTGAAGTTGTGTGCTGACACTGTGATGCCCTGTGTTCCATAAACACAAATCTCCAGGACCTCAATTATCCAGGAAATCTATGGAAGACCTCATGTAGGATCCAATCAGGAAATTCTGTTCATCTATAATCTCTTTAATTTGTTTAGTTTTGAGTTATTCATGGCTAGCAACACGCTAATACCCACTAGTTGAGTTTATATTTTCACTTTTTAATTCCATGTCTAATTCTCAGCATCTCCTTCTTCTGTAGCTGCATTCAAGATTTTTCAGGATTTTTATATGTAAATAGTTGTGTTTCCTGGAATATTCACTTGATTTCTCTTGCCCTCTTTCTTACTGCTTTCTTCCTTTTTTTTTCTCTTAATAGTGATATAAAAGCAGAGAAAAAGAAATCTCATATTATATTGACAGTAATTGATATCTGATGAGCAACCTCAAAAAAAATTATATGTTCAATAAAATCTAAATAAAAATAAAATAATTATGTGTGACATGCTTCAAATCAAGTAAGCTTTGTTGTGTGCAGAGGTACAGTAGGTGGCCCCTGTGGACTTGGTGTATTTTGTGATCTCTAAAATTATAGCATTTTATTTCATAGTGCAGCACGGCACTTGGTACCAGAACAGTCTATGCGTTCTGTTCCTAGATACTTTCTCAATATACAGATGTTAAAGCACATGGGAAGAAGTTACAATGATGTTATTTGGTATCCTGTCTGCTGAGCTGGTATATGTCTTTGGGTTGATTAATCAGTGCTAATTTCAACCTGCTGTTTTTCAGGTTGACCAAACATTACATGTGTTTCATGATTTAGAATCTTGTTTCTTTATCCTTGGGCACTGTGCTTACACAAATGTGCTGGATATTTCATTTGTCTTTCTGCCTTATAATTTGACAGATTATGAATCATAGAATCATAAAATAACCAGGTTGGAAGAGACCCACCGGATCATCGAGTCCAACCGTTCCTATCAAACACTAAACCATGTCCCTCAGCACCTCGTCCACCCGTGTCTTAAACACCTCCAGGGAAGGTGACTCAACCCCCTCCCTGAGCAGCCTGTTCCAGTGCCCAGTGACCCTTTCTATGAAAATTTTTTCCTAATGTCCAACCTAAATCTCCCCTGGTGGAGCTTGAGGCTAATGACACTTATTTAGTTGTTCTATGCAATGGAATGTACATTTTCTTTTGTGAAAGAGTTTAAAATTATTTTGTATCCACAAATTTTTATATTAAAAGTAAAATCAAGGTTTGATTTTTTTATTATTACAAATTACTGATTGTTACCTTTTTTATGTTCTGTTCAGTTCATTTACAATGCATTATGGTTGGACTCAATGATCCCATGGGTCTCTTCCAACCTGGTTGTTCTATGATTCTATGAAGTTCCAACCTAAAGTCCTTCGGTGGAGGACAAAATTGCCTTGAAGTAGCAGTTCAGGCAGATTGTTCATGTTTTCATCATTGTTTTGTATAGACTATCAGTTTCTGAGAGGTGCCTTGTTCTCTTAGTGGTCTTTGTAGGGGATTTAGGCTCCTCCTTACTACTTTTGAATCAAATTAGACTTTCATTTTATGACCTATGAATTGCCAAGTTTTGTAAAGTAGATCTTGTATTTCCCAAACTGAATGGATACAAGCACTGTTTGACATGTTAAGAGTATGAATGCACATAAAATCAAGCTGTGTCTTTGGCTTTAGAATAAAGATATCTGAGATAAATTCAAATTTTCTATGCAGAAGCATGTTAGGCAATTATAAAACCAGAACTCTGTAATATAGATGAGTCTCTATGAATTATATCACCTCAGTTTTCTACTACTTTTACAGGAATGCTTGGAGGAAATGATTGTAAATACTGACATTTTACTTTGGATTTTATTATCTCAATGTACAGTAACTTGATTTCTTGACTGTTCCTTTACTTGGTACTTGATTTTCTCATTTTATAGTTGTCCGTTTCCTGTATTTTGCTGGCAGTGTTACTGCCACCGGGGAACTTGTATATATAAAGAAACACATTGAAAATGGGGTTTGTATCAGTCGTCCAGCTATAATTAGTCATCAATATCAGCGTGCTTAGGGGCAAAGACAGCTGTGGTCTGATCAGAATATAGGAACATGTTATATAGCACAGAATGCAGCTTTCAGTAGTCCATGGTTTGGGACAGTATTTACAGTTAAAAGGCTTTTTACCTCTCTTTTGGATGTCTTGACTTTTTTTTTCCTCTCAAGATTAAAAATCTGGCAGGTGCAAATGTTTAATACAATGCACTTAGGTAGTTTATGTATCTGGGAGCGTGGAAAAATATTGCTAAAAAGTATATACGTCACATAGTTTTTATTTCTTTTTGAAATCTTTCACAGAATTCCCAACATGTGAGCCACTAACTCAATTTATATGCAAAAATAGAAGGTGCATTAGCAGCAAATGGCTGTGCGACTCAGGCAAGTATCAAGTGTTCTGTATCTGAAATGAATGTGATGGATATTGCTCTGATACTCTTTTCTTCTGAGACTGATATTGCCAGTTTGGTTTATAAGCGGCCAGAGAATAAATGTGGTACTTTAAAATTACTGACCTGACCTAGAAAGCAGCAATATCGAAGCTTCATAAACAGAATGATGCAGTGGATATGGTAATAGTTACAAATAGTATGTTCTGTAGAATGTAGGGTGATGTAAACTCCCATTATTTAGAAAAAAAAGAGAAATAAATAAGCAGCTAAACTATCACTTACAAAAATATTTTCTGCTTTCAGAAACTGAAATGGTTCCAGTGACTAGAATATCTTTTCTTTTTGCTTGTTGGTTTGTTTATTTGTGGGAAGTGCAATCTAATAAAATAAATAGCATCCTTCGAGAGGGAAGGTTAGGAAGACTTCACAATTTAGTGATTTCCTTCATCTAAAAGAGTACGTAGTTGAATAAGAACTTCAAATGAATCTTCTCTCAGAGCGCGTGATGTGGGAACGATGTCGTGCCAGCCCTAATAACATTGAGTTTGCTCTTCATCCACCAGAGCATTTGATATTACTATAATTTTGAGGCTACCAGGAATTCAGAGCTGTAAATTGATAGATTCCCCGAATTATCACAGTGTGCTTACTGAAATTCTTTTCAAGGGGACCTTTTATGTTTACCTAACATATTATCTCTTCCCTCCCTTGTTGATCATGACCAAATTGTGTCCGTTGCCTTGAGATTGTTGTAATGACTACGAATTAGAGTAACAATAAACCAAATTTCACCCTTATTTATGTGTTGATATCTTTCCCTCTGTTGCACTGTTGCAAGTACATGGGGAAAAAAAAAAAGCATTTATAACTGTTGAAAGAAATTTTGACACCAGGTGTTCATTTTGGCTAACATGAAGCTTTGTGTGCTCAATTAAATTAACGAATCGCTGACAATGAAGTAAAACCACTACATTTGAAGCCTGGATAGTTAGATGTAACTGAAGAAATGAGGCAAATCTACAGCCTTCTCATGCTTAGTGGTGTCTCTGATTGAATATGCGTAGTGTAAGGGGCTGTGCTATCCAAAATGACCAAGTCAAGTTCTGTTAGTAAATTAGAGTTGAGGACTTACCTGCATAAGAAATAATTTCACATGTCTATAGGCAGTCAAGTTACTATTTTATTTACTGCACATTATTTTTCTCTTGCCTTTTCGGAAATATCTTTTTTTCTCCTCACATCTTTTATTCAGATTTTTTTATCTTTTAAAATAATGCAGATGATGACTGCGGTGATGGGAGCGATGAGCTAGGCTGCGTTCACTCGTGCTCTGCTGATCAGTTCAGATGTCACAACGGCAGGTGCATCCCAAGTCATTGGGCGTGTGATGGTGACAATGACTGTGGAGATTTCAGTGATGAGACCCAAACAAACTGCAGCAAAGGAGGTTAGCACTTTTTTTTTTTCTCCGCACATTTTCATACGTATAAGCACAGAGAATACTTCCTTATGAACACCAAGGGCCCTTCTTCAGTTGGAAAAGAGAAAACGCTTTTAACCTTGGTAAAGTTTGGATTGGAAAATATCAAGTGTATTATGGTGATACACAACTGTATCAGAGAAATAGAACGCATTTGAAAACAATATGGATAGTCTGATGAGAAGTTTTGTAATTTACTGAATTGCACTAATCATGATGTTATTTCCTTTAACAGAGATTCGCGCTAGCTAGATAAAGAGACCATATCCCTTAAGTTAATATTTTTCTGGGATTTATCTGCAGTAACAATCACATTTTTGTGATCCTAGTTTTTGGGTTTGTTTTTTTTTCTTGTTTTTCCTTTTTTTTTTTCCCAGCAGTGTTTAGGAAGCCTAAAAACGTTTTATCAACGTACAGACCAACTTAAATTCCATATGCTGTTTTTTGGGGGTGGGGAGGCGTGGCAGAGGATGCTTATAGCGAAGGATAAAGAACAGTCAGATAAGAATGAGAGAGTATTTTTCAACTCGTTTTTCTTATAGTGATTTTTCCACAATAAAGGAATTGCACACGATTTTATTTGTCCTTTTTCACGAGTTTACACTTAAAATCTAGCTGCAGACCTCGTACAAATAGATGAAGTAGCAGAACGCTGTACATGAGTACTGTGAAGCCCTTTGGTTTTATATGTTTACAATATTTAATAAGAATGCTTACCTGTATAAAAATATTTGGAGGGTAACTAAACTACTTATTTTCCTTTTATTCACGTCCATCTCAGAGCTTCAAGTTCCACTCTGTCTTTATTATGCAGGACCACGTTATATTGGGATTTGCACCACTGTCTCTGAAACAGCACTTTTATGCAGTTATTGTCGGTTCAGAAATCTTCCCTGACCTGCTCTACTACATGAGGAATACTTCTTCAGCAACTTATCTTAGCTTTATTTATTATAGAGTGCAAGAATGCCAATTATTAAGAGAAAAAAAGTCAACTTCTAATAAAGCAATACTTATAGACAGTGCTATAAGAAATTATTCTAATAACGGGTTTGGGTATAAACAGGAATGTATAAGTTTATAATTACTTTTAAGTACGTGCTATTACTGTTAGTATGTTATAAAATACTAGAAGTACAGATGTAATAGTTTAGGGAAACTTGGCATGGCCAAACCTTACGTGAGCAAGTTCTTCAATGTAATTCTTATTTCTCTAAGAAACTCCCTCTCCTGGAAGATGCAATGGGAAGGAATTTCTGTGCAGCCCTGATGGGAGCTGCGTTCCCGAGTTATGGAGGTGTGATGGAGAGAAGGACTGTGAAGATGGTAGTGATGAAAAGGGCTGTAATGGAACTATACGACTGTGTGATGACAAAACAAAATTCTCCTGCAGGAGTACAGGTATATGCTTGCAGATATGTTTTGCTCTCCTACACTCATTGTGTGTGTGTGTGTGTGTGTGTGTGTGTTTGTGATTTGATCACATACCTACTATTTGAATACTGTTTTATATGTTTGAAACTATGGAGGTGGTATTACTTATTGTACTCATACCAGGAAAAGAGTATTAATATGCTGCTGCTGACCTGTTTTCTGATTTACAATAGAAAATGGATGGGTTTTGAGATCAATTAAATCTGGACTGTTGTGTATGACAGTACATAAAACCAAATACTTAAGTGTAGAGTCTAATAACATGTCAAAGTATTTTCTTCTGGTTTCCATCTATGGCCCTGGAAGTTAGGTGATTGGAATGGTATAAAGTAGATAGCTAGAAGATTTCAAAGAATTAGAACAGCAGCGCTGGAAATTTGAACCACAATATTGGAAGAAAAATACATTCTTTGAGAGCGTTCGAACTCAAACTTTGCTAATTATCCTTGATGATAAATGTGAAAAGAATGTGGCAATTTCCATATGAGGATATTTTACAAAATAATGTTTAGGCAGAATATTTTCTTATGGGACAGTACAGTTAAAGAAGAAATTAATTTATGTCAGCATTGGATTAATCTTTTTACAATTTTTTTTCAAAGATTAGTGAAATATAAGGGGTAAAATAACTTTGAAAGCAAAATTTAATTCAGGATATTGTAAGTCTTAATATCATTGCCATTATGCAACTACAATCATTACAGGAAAGGTAAACTCAATCTAATGTCTCTGTTACAGAAAAGCATGATAAATGTTGCAGTCTAGTTATGTGAGCTCTGTCCAGAAGTATTTATGAACACATATGGATACAGTTAAGATACTTTATTCAAATCTATATTGGGAACAGAGTTAATTTTCAATATGTGAACTATGTTAGGATGTATCAGAAATGCTTGGAGTTTTACTGCTGCTTAGATTTTAATGTTATAGAAAATCGTAACATTGTAGAATTCATAAGGTTCAAATAAATGAATTTGGAATATTGAATTTTTGTCTAAACAAAACATCACCTTGTGTGGTCCTACAGTTTCCATAAGATTGTATGTAACAAGTAGGTGTTAAATGAAATAGATTTGATAAGTAAAAAAGACAGTGTTAATTTATAATGGAATGATCTGTTTCCTGAAATAGACTGATAGAAACCCTGGCACAGGAAATACCCTTCTTGATGATAATGTCATTTTCCTAGTGCTTAAGTGGGGAAAAGGTCCCAAACGACCCTGCCTCGATATACACTTTCTTTACAGTCATGCCCTGGGGAGGGCAATGTCTCAGTTTACAGGCTGAAATGTGACTTCTCTGTCTGCCACATATAAAACAGCAAAAGTATTATTTTCATCAAATATTTGTTAAGTTCAAGGTTATCTGACTTTGATTTAAAGGAAAACACAATGGCACTTGTTGATTCTATGGAGGCATTTCTTTAGGAATCCATTCTGACAGTTTCTTCCATAATATTTCTCTTTTCACTATTTTTCTTCCATCAGTCCTGGGAGAAGCAAAACTGCTCTTCTGGAGAAGGCACATGGGTAATGCATTGGAACAGAAAACAGCAAAAGCAAATTTTCTTAGTTTGGAAGGGCACATGAGTAATAATGATTTTATGAGAAATAGTTTCTGTCATGATCCTTTCAGGTTTCAGAATAAATGTCACTTTCTCTGTGGGTTATTCCAAAGAAATAATACTGTCTGGTTCCACATTTATGAGAATTGTTCAGGTGAGGAGAAATCAGACAGTTCTCCTTTTAAGTACTACTAGATGATGGAGTTTGATTTTTCTAATACATAATATGATGGATAGGAATGTGTGTTTGGGGGAGGTGAAACAGCCAATACATTTTGAGGCAAATGACACTTAGTGAGAACAGTAATAGTGAAATGTTACTGCCCACTTTTTTTGCTTACTTTTTTGGTTTGTGGCTGTAAATTATCTCTACAGTCTTTCCTTACTGTAGCTTTTGTTGGCTCTGGTTAATCTGTCAGCGCCTCAGGCGTGTCATGTTACAATTCCACCATTGCCTTCATTCAGCCAAACCCAATTTTTCTGCTTAAAGTGATGATAGTCTCGAGACTCATCATATCCAGCCTCTTTCTACTGAGTAAGATCCAGCAGAGAGTATTCTATAACTTGTATTGATATCTTTTTAGTAATTTGCCTCTACTAGTTGAACAATTTTTTCTTAATAAGTTATTTCCACTGGTATAAAAAGTATCTGAATATTGAAATACTTCTCTCAAATGTCTCCTTAACAACATTTTTTGTTGAATAAACAATCCCCCCTCATATCTTCTATTTTTATTTTATGTTTTTATTCCTTTAGTATTTGTGTTGGTCTCACTGGAGCTGGCTGACTTATGCAGTTCTTGAGCTTTGGTAGCCAAGGTCAGCCAAAATGCTGCAGGGCACTTCAGCTAACAGGTTTCAGAATGATGTTTCTAATTTTTTCAAGAACATCACAAGATTGTTTATGATGCCGTTTGATGAAAAATATACCAGAGTTTGTCGAGAAGTAGGATATAATATGCAATGGCTACTTGATTGCTTCTAAGCCAGTTACTTTCTGCATTTAAATAAAATTAGACTTCTTTTAAATCAGTAAATTAGATTAAACTCAGATCCAACTTCCTATTTTAAATTCTGGTTCTGTCCTCTAAAAATTATTACAGGCGTGCACTTCAGCTCAGTTTTATGTACTGTATAAATCCATCCTTTTTATTCCATCTCCCTACTCTGCAGTTAGTAATACTGGACCAAGGGCAGAATCTGTGCAGTCTCACTTAAAAAGCCATCTAATTACTCTAATGATCATAATCAAGTACTTCTGTGAAGACAAATGCAAGGAGCCATGAATACTTCAGTTAGTAAGGAGTAGGTCTGAACTGTAATGTATGTGTGTCATAATTACTACTTTTTATATTTCTTTCAAGAAGCAGTTAATTTTGTATTGCATCATTTTTAATGCTACCCTGTGCGCCATTATTTCATACCTTTTTTCCTACGTGATAATATACTAAAGTAAAAATAAGATGGGGGAAGAAGTAGGATTTCTTTGGAGTGGAAGAAAAGGAATGTACATAGAGAGGAAATAAAGTCAAGGGGTGATCATCACAGTGATACTTGAAAAGGACAGTAGCAGCAGTAACATTGTCTGGATGGGGAGTGTAAGAGTCAAGAGGCAAGTATCTGACAAGTTGAGAAGAATGGAGAGATGTTGATACTGAGGGCATCTGGGAAGCAGGGGGGTTTTAAAAAGATGATGATGATAATGAAACTGGTAAGGCTGCCTTACAAATTCTCTGAGGGCTGATGAGGAGGAAGTGGTTTCTGTAGAGAGATCCAGAGAGTTTTGGAAGAGGAGAAGATTTAGTAAGAACATAGGAACTGTGAGAATGCAGGAGTTCAAAGGATGGGTGGTATGAATATCGGACACAAGTTTAACAATGCAACTGCCACTTGTTCTCAGCCTGGTCTGTCTCCTCTCTCTCTTTTTGAACTTGAGAGTTGCACGTGTCATACAACTACTTTAATAATCTTTTTGAATGCAGTGATGTTTGAGTAGTTTACTTTGACTGGAGGAGTGGATTCAGTTAACATTAAGAATTTAAATAATAAGAAACCACCACAGCAAGTAAACTAGAAAATGGCATATGTTGTTCCAAAATTGGTTTTTATCCTCTGTTCGTAGTATTGTTTTCTGTGATAACAGCTCTGGGGAGAACTTGCTGTGTCCTTTCAGTACTTCAAAGGAGCCTTATGTGGATAACGGTTACAAACTTTCTAGCAGGACCTGTTGTGACAGGACAAGGAATAATGGTTTTAAACTAAAGGAGGGAAGATCTAGATTAGATATAAGGAAGAAATTTTTTACAATGAGGGTGATGAAGCGCTGCGACTGTTTGTTCAGAGAGGTGGTAGATGCCCCATTCCTGGAAATGTTCAATGTCAGGTTGGATGGGGCTCTGAGCACCTCAGTGGGAAAGCTTCCTGATCTAAGTATCCCAACGAAGACTGATCAGTATCTTAAAAATTAGTGGTTAATTCTGTTGTACTTTCTAATATAAGAAATGAAAAGTGTTGGAGGAGCATTTGGATCAGGCTTTCCCTCATGCTTGTTGCTTCAGAATTTCTGGGTCACTACTTCACATGTATTTCTTCTCTGTTACACAACAGAGCTATGGAAAAGAACGGTTTTATCTACTGAAGCAATTAATTTGTGGTGGAATTTTATTAAAAAGGTTTATGGAAACCAAATTTGTGCATTTCAATAATAGCCAATAAAGCAAAAATACTGTAGTGAATTTCAAGTAATGATTCGAGACAGTCATAAAACTTTATTAAGTCCATCTCTTTAGAATTTTGGCAAAGATTGATTCCTCGTAAATATAGTCTGCTTAAGAACATGTCAAAGATAGAGCTGAAGATGAATCTTTTATTATAAAATATATTACATTAAGGTAAGAGAAAGGCAGGAAAACTGATTTATACATACAAATGTTTACAGAGTAAAAGAGTAAAGAACAGATTAGGAGCTCGACTGGAAGCAACATCAATTTACATTGGGATCTGGTTAGTTTGGTGCTGGTGTTTTTCATTAGCTTTCATTCTACTACTGTGCTGTAGTAATATAAAATCAATGATCATTTAAAGATAATAATGAATATGGACACTTTTCAGAAATACTTGTGATTGTGTATAAGGATGAACTGCAGACATATCAGATATGCAGTTTTGTTTCCTTGTGTCTGTGCAATTCTGCCTGTTCCCTGTAGGAGATTTGGGACTTTGACCTCTATAGTAAATGGTGAAAACTCTTCATTTTAAACATCACTACTCCCTGCCTAACTTTTCCAGGCGATTTTGCATTGGTTAAAGGATGTTTTGTTGTTTGAAACCACACTCGCTGTAGTTTCCTGAAGTTTCGCTTGTTGCTTTTCGTGATGAAAAGCAAAAGTGCTCACACATTTGCCTTGTGGAATGGTACAGAAACGTTTTTCATTGTCCTCAGTACACTCTATTTTATTCCATTGTCATAAAAGAAAGCTAAAACATCGAATGAAGAGCATTATGTTAATCTACAGCTAACCAGCAAATATTTCCGCTAAAGGAAATGGAAACTTGCAGCTGTACTGTGACAGACAGTAGAATTACAGTTAAGGGCAGTTGCTGCGTTGTGTGGACAGCTGTAATGAATCTCTTCTAAGGTCCTTTCATGTGGAACTGTGCCATGAATGATACAGANACCTGAATAGTTTATATGCAGAAACGCAGTGCAAGGTCAGCTTCCTGACCTGTGGTTCTACCTGTTGGCTCTTCATTAAGTGGTGAATAAAGTATGTACCACTTCTCTTCAGTCCAGGTGTCATCAAAGTTTACAAGTAGCCCTTCCTGACTGTAGCTAGCAATTCAAAAGTTTATGCTTAAGATTTGAAGAATAGTTTGGGACAGGAGCGCACACGCACCCCTGTGAGTGGAAGCATTCACAGTCTTGGTTATTTTTCACCTATTAAAATCCATTACTTTGGGTGATTTTAATTTAATACCTATATGATTTTTAAAGATCATAACCTCTTTTTCAATCATCTGTCTTGCATCTCTGAACACTGATGATCATCATAAAAGTGGACTCCCCCCTTTTCAAAGAGTGAAGGAAGTTATCCAAACCCTGGTTTGATAAAACTGAAATTAAATAAATTCAATCTGCTGTAGTTATTTTATCTAAAAGCTAATCATTTATCTGACATAATTTGTTAATGTATTGCATGTACTTCCTAGAAAGATTTTTGTTTCTCAAACCCAGAAGTCATATGTTGAAATATTGCTTGTATGGAAGGCTTTTGGAATAGAAGAGAAAGGAAGAGAGATGAAGAAAACCAAAAATTAAATAAACAAATAGATGCCTCTCCCAGCCCCCAAACCATAACATTTTAGTAGAATTTTGTGTATTTAACAGATTATGAGCATGCATCCTGCCTGTATGCACTTCTGTTCAGTGTAGAAATAACTAGGACTGATATTGTATTGGAAAATTACTGTCAACACTGATGTGGATGATACTTCAGAGTATAAGTACAAGTTCTTTTCCTTTCTGCTCATCTAAAAGGAGAACACCATTACTAGAAAAGCATAATCAAAAAAAAAAATCTGTTTAATGTTACTGAAGGTTTTTTTTTCCTAAAGTTTGCGTCCAGTCTGATTTCCTGTGTTTATTGTCTCTTTTCTCCAAGGGAGATGCATTAGCAAAGCGTGGCTTTGTGATGGCGATATTGATTGTGAGGATCAGTCTGATGAGGATAATTGCGAGGGCTATATGTGTGGACCACCAAAATACCCTTGTGCTAATGATACCTCCATCTGCCTACAGCCTGAGAAGCTCTGCAATGGGAGAAGAGATTGTCCTGATGGATCTGATGAAGGCGATCTTTGTGGTACTTTTTAGACACCTTTTCCTGATTATTCTTGATATTGTCTGTCAAAATTCTTCCTGTTGAAAAAAAAAACCCAAACAGTTCTTGTGTTAATCTTACTGAAATTTTGTCACAATGACCTATGTGACAGTTCTGATTACATTTAAATCATAGTGCTTGAAG
>WAAB01001770.1:3958-18697 GCA_013389865.1 Piaya cayana
ATATTTGGTTATATATGTCAATAAAAATGACAATAGCTGTCTGGATCACCTGTGTAATTCTGAAACTTTATAAACATAAAACTGATTTTTTTGATTGGGTTTTGATGAGCTCAACTAGACAGTCAAATTTCTTATTCTGTATCTAACCAAAAAGGTGAACAGATCTTTAATTTATTTTGCTTTCATATAGTATATATTGTACATTTCTTCACAGAATTACTGAGTTATATCTCTTTGTTTAAAGCCACTCGTTCCATTACTGGATTTGTATTTTTTTATCATGCTACCTCTACCTTTTGCTATCTGAAATAAACTTCAGAGGGAAACGTGGACACCTCTCCCACACAGCTGCACAACTTTTCGAGCTTGGACTGGCTACCAGCAGTCACACTGTGTTATTTCTTGCTGCCACGTCTGACAAGCTGTAAAAAGATATGGCAGAACAGAAATTCAGGAGCTGAAATACACATCTTGGGGGGGGGGGGGAAACCAGTTCTCTGCAAATTCTTACCAAGCAGCAAATATGTGACCAGCTCCTTGACGGCCAAATTGGAAAGGAGTGAATACCACTTCCTTCCCTCTCAGTACAATTAGTGGGTGAGAGGGGGCTGTCAGCAGGGGAAGAAAAATGTGAAACCAAGGGCAAGAAAGTCCACAAGAGCAGCTTACATGGCCTGCACTTTGTTTGGGGTTTTGGTTTTCCTTATTTTCTTTTTTTCCTCTGGGTCAATAAATTAGTAGCTCATGGCGTTTTCTTTCTTTCTGTGGAAAATGTGGGTCCAGAGAGACTGGGCATTTTATGACTTCTAATCAATTCCAACAAATTGTTCATTAACAGAAAAGAACTGGAAAACACTCTAGAAGCTGAAAGATTTCTGGTTTCCCATTTGAAGTGACTTCTAGCTTTGAAATGTATTTCAAATGTATTTTTTCAGATGTCAAAAAGTAAAATGCCTTAGGAATCAAAATAATTCATTTCAAGAGAAACAAAGCATTTTTTGACTCAAAATATTTTAATTTTTTTCCATCTGAATACAAACCAAAACAATTTAAACTCCCTTGACTGACAATTATTTCCCTTCCATGTTTTCTAAACTGCCAAAGTAAAACAAAATTCATTATTTTCACTGCAATGTACTAAAATATGCATAAGCCTATCTAGCTTTGTGTTGGATGTCAGTCAGGAAAAGCAGGTGGAAATTCAAACTCAGCCTGTACAAGGAAAAAGAAAATGAGGGAGAGGTTAACAAATAATCTGTGATAGATAATGTACACTAATTTTGGGAAGGATAACTTGGAAAAGAGCTTTTCTCAAAAAAAAAAAGCTTGCTAGAATTTTTGATAGAATCATAGAATCACCAGGTTGGAAGAGACCAACGGGATCATTGAGTCCAACTGATCCTATCAAATACAATAATGATGCTAAAAAAGAGAGCACTGATGAACTTTCTATGATTTGATCAGAATTGAAATGAAATCACAACATTCTAAAAAACATCATATATACATACATGCATTTTAATTACACTCTATTTTCAACATAAGCTATGAAGTTTCACTGTGGCACAAGGAAAGGGCAATTTTCCAGACACCTGGGGATCCAGGCTTCACCCTGCTCCCCCTCTCTCGTAATGAGCTCATTACTCACTCGTCACTCCAATAATGCTGCTATAACTGCAATGGAGCTTGTAATAATTAGGATAGATAAAACCCAAAAGGTAATTTTTAATAACTTAAATTATCTTTTCTTTTTCTTCACTAGATAGAGAAGACACATACAAGTTTAGCCGTGGTTACATCTACTATCTGAAGCGGCTTGAGAAAACTGTGAAGAATATATAGTGGTGGAGCTACCTCTTTCCACTTTTTGACATTTGTCTGTATGATCCATTTTCATTCTGATGTATGTGGCAGAATATATATGATGTACACGCAAATAGTGTCATTATAACAACTTTAGTGATAAATAGTTCATGTAAGAGCTGAATTTGTAGCATCTGCTTGCCTCCGGGGTCCCTACTAACTTTAGGACCCGTCTTCCTTGTGCAGTGGGATGCAAGGCAGAAGTCTAGACTCTGTTAGATCCAGAATCAGCACAGCAGTGTCAGGGTGAGGAACAAGAAGATAAATTCTGCTTCTCAGTGGCAGAAACACACAGCTCTAACACACAGCTCTTTTAGCCTGGAGAAGAGGAGGCTGAGAGGAGACCTCGTTGCTCTCTACAACTACCTGAAAGGAGGTTGTGGAGAGGAGGAAGCTGGACCCTTCTCCCAAGTGACAGTGGACAGGACAAGAGGGAATGGCCTCAAGCTCTGCCAGGGGAGATTTAGGCTGGAGATTAGGAGGAAGTTTTTACAGAAAGGGTCATTAGGCATTGGAATATGCTGCCCAGGGAGGTGGTTGGTTCATCTTCCCTGGAAGTGTTTAAGTTACGGGTGGACGAGGTCCTGAGGGACATGGTTTAGTGTTTGGTGGGAATGGTTGGACTCGATGATCCAATGGGTCTCTTCCAACCCGGTGATTCTGTGATTCTGTAATGTGACTGACCTCTCCTCTTGCCAGGCTGAGCTATACAATGCGTACACATTGAATGGTGTCAGTGCTAGTTTAGGTGTCTCTGGTTGTTGTTCCAATGCCTTCACATGTGTCCTGTGTAGGACGAAACTACAGTTCTTGTGTCTGAGCTGCTTCTTTCTGTAGCCTTTGCTTCTAATCTTAAAAGAACACTTTTCCTCTGTAGTGACTACTGCAGAGACACAGCCATCAATGCCCATCTAAACTGCTTCATGTGGGACACACGATTCTACTCCAAAAGCATGTGGGTTGTGTCAGTGCTGCTCCCTGTCCAAGCTACTGAGGTATCCCCTCTCCATAACATGTTAGCTCAGCTGTAGCACCACAGTGTTGTGACCAGGCTGCTTCCAGTCAGCCCAAGGCAAAGCAACAGCAGAGGCCATCAAACACCTCACAAGTAGGCAACCAGCCCTCAGAAACATCCCTTGGCACTGACTGATTTACTAGCATGGACACAGCTACAGAATTCAACTGATCTCACACCTAATCCCTTAGACAAAAGCAAAGTCAATTTGTACATCTGCAGTGGCCATTTGCTCAGGATATCTGAGCACAGGGCAGCTTCACTGGAGCTATCGAGCTTCTCCAACAAGCCTGCCAATTGCCTGGAATTTGTAGACCGATGGCCAAAAAAGCAGCAGGACGGTAGATGACGTATAAAGATTTGCTGCCAAATATGGTGGAGCTGGCACCTGTGACTGGCTCGATACCACAGTTCCCACTGTGAAGATCAGCGAGTATTGCTTTAATAAGCAGTTCTTAAGTGAGGTACCTGATATCTGTTGTTGCAAGAGATGGAGTGCCAAAGGAACAAAAGATGGGGCATTTATATCAAAACTAATCCTTGGGGCTCACCATTCAATTTACCTTGAGTATTACTATTGTTGAAAAATACTCTTTGAGTTCTTTCACCCCAAACCAGTACACATAAAGAGATTTCTCAGTGGGTTGCTTATTGGTTGAGATTTTACAGGTTGCCAAGAGTGCTCAGATTTCTAAGTCCCGTTTTAGAAGAGCCAAAATTGCAGAAGGTCTCCAAAACCTGATACTAACCTGACTGAGATAGCACACCACCATTTTCTGAAGGAAGACATCACCACAGGGTTGGGTCATAACTCACTGGTACCAGCAGGACTCTGAAAAGATTCTTATTCAAGACCCTCCACTACATCCTGTGTCTCTTTGAACACCGAAAGTGGACGTGTATTTATGTAAATATATTACATTCAATTGCCAAGTGCGTGCGTAGTTTCTCTAAGTTACATAAGGAAAGGGAAGGGAGGGCAATGTGATGTTTAGCGACAGATTAGTTGCTGTTTTATCTTTCCAACAGAAACATTAACTGTACGGTCTGAAACTTAGCAATAATTAATCCAGATGTAAAGAAAGAACCTTTGTCTTTGAAACTGTGCGCTGTGCTTTTGAATAAATGTACATTTTACATATGACTCATGTTTTCATAATTGGTTGCATATTCTTTACTTAACACAGACACAATTAGAACATCAAGTTTAGAGAAAAGGGTAAAAGGTCAGTGTTGTGAAAGCCCCTGTCCTTAAAACCAGAGATTGGATCTCTTAAATTTATCCCAAACAATGTCTGTTTATGAAGCACAGGTCACATTCTTTAGACAAGTAAAATCTTAAAATCAGGTGACTAGTGGCCCGTAATATAACTATTATCCTCTGGTCCTGTGCAAAAATCTCCAAAGAACATTTCCATTTCTAAATGGGGAACAGAAGTTTACAAAGGTGGGTTTGTCTCAAGCTTACCAGCAGATGGAGTTGGAAACAGGGTCTTGATACGCATGATCATTAACATGAATAAGGTTCTTTTCTGGAATAGCAGCACATAGCTAGTGTACTAGTGACATATCAATTTATAATAGGAAAAGTATGCAAGATATGAGTGGAGAGATATTTTTATACAAATGCAAGTAAGGAAACACACTTGAGAAGCCTAGAATCTGTGCTGAAGTGTCTAATGCCATTTGGAAAAGGTGAGAAAAAGGACAAACACGGCTTTTTCCATTCACAAGCAACTGACTTCGTTATGAAAGTGATGTGTAAGGCTTTAAAGTACTTCCAGAGAAAGTAAGCCATGACAAAAAAGCACCGTGCCAAAGAATACAGTGCTGCAGATTCTCTTTATATGCAGCTAATTATTATAGCGAGTTTCTCTCCGACTTATCTACATTAATTAATCTAATGACAAAGATATCGCTCAGACAGTTTGGGAGTGAAAACTTTAAGAAGCCATTTAATGAAATCAAGAACTTAAGAAAATATGAAAAAAAACTTTACATTTCCCTTTATTCCCTCTCAGTTGATGATGCTTCAGCTGTTGGTATAGATGCTTCTCACCTAAAATAATAACGGAACGAATAGGCTAATTGCTTCCACTTTCGTGAAACACATGAAACAAGACTCACGCTCTGACTATTGCATTTTGGTATGAGGACATTCTATGAGTCTTTACATTGGAAGAAGCTGTTCTGATTGCAGACCATAATCCTCTCGTTAAAATTCTTGGAGCAGAAACTGATTATCTGGCTGATATGTTACAGAAGCGGACACTTAGCCAAAGTTATTATCACTATGATATAATGGCTGAGTTATCTGAAAAATAAAGTAAAGCTGCACTTTTCCTGTTGACTGTTAGAGATGAAAAGGTTGCCGCAAAGAATCCTTCCCCTTACTCCTCCCGCCTGCCTCCCCTTTTGGGGAAGCGGGACCACGTACCTTGGAATGAGTCACAGCAGAAATAGAAGAAGTCCCTCAGCATAATTTCCTGCTGCCCTGCAACTTGTGTAGGATTTAAAACCTGGGCAAAGTAGGTGAGAAGTGCTGCCATCTGGACTAGCAGGTTTGTTGGTTTTTTTTTCACTCACTCTCTACAGGTGTAAACGGTTGCAAGGTGTTAGGCAGTGGCAGAGCAAGAGCATCCAGTTCAGGAAGATTCAGGAATTTGTGAACAAACCAGTCACACCGTCCAACTCACCAGCAGCCCCTAAATGAACTCAGTCAGAGCCTCTGCAGTGCTATCTCCCTCCAGATGTTTTGGTAGGAACGGAGTCCAGGACAAACACAGAGTTCAGTTAATTCTCAGTGGCCTATCTGAGTACCAATTTTGATATCAGGGAAACTGCTTGATCACCTGAAAGTTTTTCCTAATATCCTCTTCCCCGATGCTTTACCTGACCACAAAGAACACACCCAGCAGTGTGTTGTCACTAGGAGGAATAGTGAACACTGGTTATGTGAGGTGTGACAAAATCTCATGGCAATACAAGTCAGCTTGTCATTAAAAGAGGAGTTAATCAGATGTATTGAAGACTAAGGTGGAGTCAAGCCTTTTACAATCCTGTGAAATAATTCAAAAACTACATACTTCTTTGTTTTCACTTCCATTCTACCTCTAATCTTCCATTCTTCCTTAGAGATTGATCCTGCAGTAAAAAGTTATTTTGTCCTTTGTGATCAAATGTCACCAATGCATGTACATGCCTGCAATGCTTGCTCTGAACACTGGACCCTTTTCTCTCTGCTCTTTAACCTTGGCAATGCTCAGTGGCTCTCTTTTCCAGTTTGCCAAGCATCCAGCTTCTTGACCTGAGGGGCAAAGGTGTAACTGACTCTCTCACATCTCTTCTCAAATTGACTTAATAAACTTAGACACCTCCCAGTCAGTTTTAACTATAGTATTTACTCTAGGAGGAACCATGTGGCTACATCTATACTAGCACCATAAGCTGCACCAGCAAACCATCGTGTGCTGTGCCATCCAATAAGCTACTCTGTGAATTCATTGGAGTAGATCTCAGCAAAATTACATCCCAGGCCAACTAGCAGTCCTCCAAATTTTTGAGCACAGTCAGGAATTTAGTAAAAGCAAAGAAATATTCCCAACGGATCATTTGCACCTGACCATTCTGTTCAGAAGAAGGACATGGAGCCAGTCCCTGCACTATTACATTTATGAGCTGAGATGTAATCTCAGAGCTCAACTACAAGATGGGAACCCAGAACAAGTGCTGCAGACAAAAATATTAGAGACAAAGAAGAAGCACTTGCGGTTTTACTCCCTTCATCAGTGGCAGAAGCTCTAAAACAGCACAGGGAAAAAGATCCTTGGAGAACGGGGATCCTTGCTCACCCACACATGGCTGTGGGGCATCATGCTCACTCATGGTCCCTCTTAGCAGAATAAAGTACGCAAAGTGGCAAAAATTCAATCATCTGCGTTGTAAAATTGCCCAGCACCTGATTGTTTTAAGGGGAAGAGAACAGATTTGAATCCTTGTACATCTCCCACACTGCAGTGACCTGCTCTGCTGTGCTAAGGAGGGCACCATGCACACATCTTGCTTCAAGAGCAAAATACCACTTCTAACTTACCAGCAAAAAAGAAAAAAAAAAAAAAAAAAAANAAAAAAAAGAGCGCTATTTCAACAAAGACAACCAAACTACAAGTCCTGAAGAGAGGGATTTATGTTGTAAATATCAGAAATGTGCAGGTGTTCAGCATTTGGCAAGCCAAGGCAGCTCAGACTGCTGCATACAGGGGTCCTCACTCCTGCACATCTCTCCACAGGGTGCTCAGACACATCCTGAAGACCATCAAGATAATTCAAGAGACCAGGATCCTTCAGGTGCATTAAGAATAGGAGGACAGCGCTGTTCTTCTGTGGATCTTACGCCAAGGCTTATCTGAGATTCAGTCGTTCCTGCAAATGCTTCTTATAAGCTTGCTTAGATATTTTGCAGCTTCACATATTTCTATAATACACGCATTAAAAAACGGTGATCCCTTTTTAACATTTATGTGCATATAAAGCTGGTGCAGCTCCATTGAAGCCAGTGAAGCAAAATCATACCTAAACAATAGGAAAAATCAGGCTCTGAGCTTCTTGGTTACAATTCGCGTATGTGACAAATGATTCTGGGGCCCTGTTTTGGAGCTATCTAACTTGAAACAGCTTTTCAAACTAGGGTAGTTAATGCTGTCTAAAGATCAGTCTTCTGCAGGGCACCCAAATGGGAAGGGCCCAGGGTTGCAAGTCACTCTTAAAACTCTTGGCCATTTTTTCAAAGGATGTGTCAGTGTCTCGAACATGTGCAAAAGCAATGACCACTCAAATAGCTCGGTGTTTACAGGTTCATCAATCAAAAAGAACCGCTTTGATCACCTGACGTGATTCAAACAACATACTTGATATCTGATACCAGACCGAGATCATGCAGATCTAATAAACTTTTGGCTCCTGCAAATTTCTTTTAAAAAATATAAAAGAGGATCAGTTATAGAGAAGTTGATTAATATGCACTCTGCTCAAACAGTCTCGAACATCTGTGTATTAAATTCATTTATTAAATTATACCAATCTGTATTTTAATGAGTAAAAGATACTTATTCTGCCATCCATCAAAATAAACTCAGGAAATACTTAACATTATAATCATTTTTCTTGTTTGAACACGAGTTATGAAATATGAATCCCACACTAAGAATGCTGTACTTGCCATTATGATCAAATATGTTTTTACAGGTGCACCAAATATTCTGTTTTCATTTCATTCTCAAACTGTTGAAAATATAAACCATGTTTTATATTTCTTAGGTAGGTAATATTGCCTTTTTTCCCCCCACATGGCACCCATTATTAGTGAGTTATTACCATACCTTTTTTCAAACACATACTACATATCCTAAAGTTGCTTAGTAATGAAAATACAGATTTATGTAACATCTAGTATCGAATAACATTCAGAGCATACTTTGGTATCGGAAGATTTGGAGCACTAATAACTTTCAAGTGCATGTTAATATTGCCAGATAAGGTGTATACAATCTGTCGGGTCAAGTTCAGTCTTTTACCACTTTGCTTTTACTGCCCAAGGAAAGTGAACTTTTAGATACAACAGGATTTAATATATGCATGCATTGAATTTTTGTTTCTTATTGTCCTGATAACTGTGATTTTTATTGCCATCTTCTTGGTCTCCTTTTATTAAAAAAAAAAAAAAAAAAGAAAAGGAGAAAACCCTGGCAGGCAGACAGCAAGCCCAGCTGGGACAGCAGGTGAGCTAAACTGTAGATTTCTTCCCGGTATCAGTTTGACACTATATCAAACGCAAAGTACAGTCATTAAAAAAAAAAATCCTTCCCCTTATTTGTACAGAATAAATAGCTGGTTAAAGGCAGAGCTCAGTGCTGGAAACCATATTCTCAAAGAAAACAATATTTGGGAGAGCGGAGTGAAGAAAAGCAAGCTATGACCGCAAGGCATATGACCTCAGCTGGCATTGAATCTGCATGTCTCTGGTGACTTCAGGGAAGCTACTGGTCCAGCGCAGAGGTTTGGCACTGGGACTGTGATAATTAAACAGGTACAACTCACTCTATTAGTAAGTGAGACTACAATACTACTTTCAATAAATAAACGGGAACTTCTTCATTGATTTCAATGGGAGTAGGTTCAGACCATGCAAGAACATATCAGGAGAGCCAACAGTCACATTCTGGAAAGCAAAAGTAACCACACATTAATCTTCCNGAAAATTTACCACTTCAAACTTAGAGTATTTAGGAAACTAATTTCCTTAAAAGATCTCTCATTATTGTCACTGCATTTGTTATTTTTGCTCCCTATCTAATTAATCCATACCATACATAACATTCTAAGTAATTTCTTGTTGAAGACGACCAACATTTTTCTACTCTGCCAAAGGTTTGCATAGACCTAGAAAGTGAAGAAAAGCCATTGGTCTGAAGTCACAAAGTAAACAGGCCAAAGGACTTGACAAATAGCTAGTGCATAATATTCTTAACTACAGCTTGCTAGAATTTAACATTCTTAGAAAGACATTCAGTCTTGACTGAAAGACTTACAATGATGCAAATCAGCTTTTATAGCATTTTCTGAGTTATTACAAATATTACGTGTGGGCATTGAAGAATATTACACCTTATTATTGAAGACAATTAATGTAAAATTGTATTCCAAATGCTCGATTCCATTGAGAACACTTATGCCCCAGCTGCCAAAGATAAGGAAAAAACCCCACATGTGTTAGTAGAACACAGCCACCACCTGATCTGCTAGAAGCATCTGGAAATATAGCAAGATCCTATCTGTTCCACTGCTTAACAAAAGGTAGACAAATCCCTCCAGTTAGCCAAGTCTATGCTCTTCACTGATGGGAGCTTATATACATGTATAGATTTCAATGAGAGAAGGCCTTTTTCTTGTCAGTCATATACCTCTTTCTTATTTGAAAACCACCTTTCTGAATTGCAGTCTATATATAAGTTGGTAATATTTGAAATGTCACGTTTATTGTGTAGATGGGATGATCAAAAAAGATTCATGATTAAATACAAATAAATTAATGGAATTTTATAGATTCACAGAATCATAGAATCACCAGGTGGGAAGAGACCCAGCGGATCATCGAGTTCAACCATTCCCATCAAACACTAAACCACGTCCCTCAGGACCTCATCTACTCGTGCCTTAAACACCCCTAGGGAAGNCCTCAACATCCTTCTTCACAGAATCACAGAATCACAGAATCACCAGGTTGGAAGAGACCCATCGGATCATCGAGTCCAACCATTCCCATCCAACACTAAACCATGTCCCTCAGGACCTCATCTACTCGTGCCTTAAACACCCCCAGGGAAGGCGAATCAACCACCTCCATTTTCTCTCCATTTTACTTTTTCTAACCAATACAGAAGAAGGAAAAAACCCAACTTTAATTGGTACAGTGTTTCCTGCATACCATTGGTCCCGGATGATTTTCGGATGAATCCCTATCGATATGGAATTAGACTCCTATTAGTCACAAACAGGGATTTAACAGTCGTGATTCCTATAAATTCCTCAGCAACAAACATACAGAAAAAGAAAACAGCATATAAATAGCAAACCAAAAACAGAGTTAAGATTGGACATGTATCAGAGGTAATAGTTAAATGCCGAACAAAGTTGTGTTGGAAATAACAAGGATAATATAAGTTAATTACTCAAGTCTTTGAATTCTTTGGGGAAATGTCCTTCACTGCAGGTGTCTCAGCATTCAGCTTCAGTTTTGATTGTCTTTTTCAGGCCTGCAACGTATATGAAAATGTAGCAATTATTTTACAACAAAAAAGGAACCTCACACTCTTCCATAAACTTGTGAAAGTTGGAATATTTTGGTAATTTCTTCTCTTATGCTTCCACGCTGATTTGTAAACCAGCCAGCATAAAGCAAAATAATAGTTCAGGCTAGACCGGTCCAAGAGTAAGTGAGGTACTCTCAGACTATTTCTTACCTGACCCAAATCTGGAATTTAAATTCTCTGCTCTTACCAAAGAGATTGCTCAACCTTTTGCTCTCAAAATAGAGGAGAGCTACACTTCTGAGTGTGAGTGCCATGCTGTTCACATGAAAAATTGGCAGTAGGAGTTTTCTTTCTTTTACTCAACGGGACGCCAGATGGCCACAAAACATTTTTCATGGGAAGAATTTGTTAATTTAATTAATTTTTAAGACAACAAAACAAAAGAAGGAAACAGCGGTGTATTTATCCATGTTCCACAGAAGCAGAAAACACAACATCTACAGGCAGAGAAATACTATCTGGATGTAACTCTTCGTCCCAAACACTCAGACACCATCTTCCTTCACGTAAGATGTTATCCTCCCAGCTCTAACAAAAGGAACATTTTTAATGCTGCTGTAAATCTGTTGAAATATTTATTTCTGTTTGTAACATCTCTCCAACCTATATATATCTCTCAGAAGCCATATCTTATCAAATCTGTCTGTTAATTGTTGTTTATTTCCCGTATGCTGTCTGTCTTATTTACTACACCAAGAAAAGCAATTAGCAAAGAGCCGTCACAACAATGACGGTGCAACAGCAGAAAAGATAACCATTGATAGGGATAATTTACCGTTTTATGATAAAAGTGTTCTAAGCGAAACGTTAACTGAAATTTTGTCTTGGAGATAGTCGAAAATAGTCCCTTAAGACAAAGAAGTACGAGATTGTTTTTAAGAGCTGGTTCTCAGCAGAGGTTTTGGGAAGGAAATAAGCATTCCTCACCAGTTGCACAGTATATTGCCTTAGGCAGAGCACATTGATACTAAAACAGTTTGTCTTATTATTCATCCCTGTTCATTTCTGCCGTTGGTTTTGGTGTTGACAAGAAAAGAAATTAATAACAGAGTATCTAAACAAATGTTTTGCCTAATGGAGTTCTTACAAATGACATGCCGGTTACATAAAATGTCAGATTCTCTTCTGTCACTGTGTTTTGCATCAAAACAAAGTATGTGATTTATGAGGAAAACAATTAAATACAACCAAAAGAGCATGAAAAGACTCTTTTTAAATTCCAGCTTCAAAATGGATTATTTTTAAGAAATAAAAGTTACTGACATAAAAAAATTAACCTTGCAAGGCCCATGGGAATATTAAGGAACTTAGACCTAGTAGAATCTCCACAAAGCACTTACAGAAAGGGATGGTAAAGCAAGAAAATTCCCCCAAACACACATTCAGTAGATGTAGATTAGATTAAATAATGTAATACATTAATTCTTTGTACACAAGATTATAAATCCCCATATATACAATTATAGATACAAAAAGTTTCCAAGTGACCAATACTTGCGTCACCTAACTCACAGGTTTTTTATGGTGTCCATAGAAGAAAAGAGACAGTGCCACAAAGAACAATTAAAAGCATATAACTGAGATTTCTGCTCCGAATACTTCAAGGAGTCCAAAGAAGGAGTTGCAGGAGATTTGCAGTGCCTAGTCCTACACAGCTCTCCTCTTAGAATCATAGAATCATAGAATGGTTTGGGTTGGAAGGGACCTTAAAGTTCCTCTAGATCCAATCCCACTGCCGTGGGCAGGGTTACCTTCCACTAGATCAGGTTGATCAAAACCCCATCTCTTGCTACAGCTCACAGAGCAAGCATCCATGTCTTTTCATATAAAGTCCTGAACATCTTGTGGAATGCTTTTAATTTCAAATATTCATTAAATTTGAAGTGGAATAGTACAAATTCCTGCACTATGCCTTGTTCATTGCTCTTCCCAAGTCTTTATGTCTTACCGGTCACCTGCTGCTCTTTCCCGTCACTGAGTATGTTTACCAGTACTCCCAGAATCCTGTTCCACTGTGACAGCACACAGTGCAACTCATCCACTGATTAATCACTACTTCATAAAACATTTCTGATTCCTCTTCTCCTCCAGCGACTCACACTTGCCCTGACACATGCCTACACTGCACACAGTGTGCGTGTTACAAACAAAAAAATTGTCACAAAGCCTGGTGCTTAGAATTCCTGCTGAGAGGAAATGTTTTTGTTTGACAAAACTACAACACCTCCAGATCCATTTGCTTCGTGCCACTCAAATGCAATGAATATGTTTTATTCTGATCGGTTCCTTTTGGATTCTTTAAAGAAACGGCACAAGTCGCCCACTGGACAAAGTCAGGAAAACATCCCAGACCAGGTCAGGAAATTAGGTCAGCTGGTGGGATGCTGAAAACTCTTATTGGAATGAAGCAAAGATTGTTGATGGATACTTTTGTTGGCACACACCCTAGGTTCAAATATAGCTCAATTTCAAACAGCTACCCAGCCCTTAGGGAGCAGTTGACCCTCACTTAAATCCTGATACTTGGCCTTGAAAGAGTGATCCAGTCTACCCAGAATCACAGAATCACCAGGTTGGAAGAGACCCATCGGATCATCGAGTCCAACCATTCCTATCAAACACTAAACCACGTCCCTCAGGACCTCGTCTACTGGTGCCTTAAACACCCCCAGGGAAGGCGAATCAACCACCTCCCTGGGCAACCTATTCCAATGCCTAATGACCCTTTTGGTAAAAAACTTCCTCCTAATCTCTAACCTAAATCTCCCTCGGCAGAGCCTGAGGCCATTCCCCCTCGTCCTGTCCCCTGTCACAGCATCAATGCCGAAGTTTCACTCGGTTCCATCTTGACTCAAGATATTCTAAGCAGGGCACTCTTTGCAGAATGGATCAATATTAGCTGTATTGTTCTCTCCCTGTTGCCACATATAGACGTCCGTTCTGTACAGGAAATTTAACCCCATTTTAATCTTGAGGGGGCTTCATGCCTCATCTTATGTGTTTCAAGAAAAATCCCCTCAAGAATATTGTTCAAAGATGTCCATGACTATCTAGGAGTTGAGTCAATGTATAAGCAGGATTGCAAAAATTACAGCCCAGAAGGGCAGAGGAGGGGATGACCAGCAATCTCGTTAGAAGGAGAACAAGGTCTCTGACCTCATTCCCCAGAACAAGTATTGCATTAGGCATTAGATAAAAGAAATGGAAGCAGTCTAGAGATCAGACATCATCTGTGTTCCCTGTTCTACTCTGATTCTAATAATTAGATGAAGATGAAGGTTGTTTTTACCATTTTCCTTTCTTTTCCAAGACATTTTCATTCAGAACTTTATGTCAGTAGTACAATATTATGGATATTCTGCTTTAACTTCCATAGATTTTTAGTATCTCTTGTTCTATCAAGGGTTAAAATGTTCATTTTAAGACAGATACTATTTAGAAACAACAGAGATGAATTTAGAATTAATTTATGTGTAACACATTAATCTGACAAACTGAACAATTGGAGAAAAAACAGTGCAGAAAATATCTTACACATTCTAAATAACGCTTTTTTTTACCTTAAACCGTATTTGAACTCAAAGACACATGTCAAAGATCCTGTCACACAAATATAAGGTAGAACCCCTCCACACACTGAAATAAACTGCTTCTCAAACAAAAAAGAATTTCAAATTAAGAAGGGTATGAATTAGAAATCAAGGTATTTCCGGTTGTTTTAAAATTTTATGAAATATAAAGAAGAATTATACCAAGCTAAGACATAGGTAGATTGCTCACAGTTAAACCTACCAGTGAGACAAACCAAGAAAAAACCAAAATTTAAAAAGTTGAATTCAGAAAACTTTTTAATCACATAGTCAAAATATGGATTTGTTTACCTGCAGAAAGTGAGGCACATTCTTTACTGATTCCTCACAAGGGGTGGAGGAGGAGCATGTGCTGATCTCTTCTCTCTCATGACCAATGCTAAGACCTGAGGGAATGGCAGGA
>WAAB01001771.1:0-26503 GCA_013389865.1 Piaya cayana
GGTGTCTATGTATGGTGATACTTTTAGAATACCTGTGTAAAATCAGAAATTATGGAAATTTTGAAGAGGAAATAAACTTTTTTCCAGGTCTACTGATACAGTGGGCAAATGCAGATGCTTTGGGGTGCTCCAGGCCCTCTGGAACCCGAGCAGGATGCTGGATGAACTCAGTGGAGTTGCATTTCAAATGCTGTCAATGGCATTTGTCTGCAGGGGCTGGAGCTGAAGCACCCTCTCCCACTGCCAAGGCCTCTCCCAGCTTGTCAGTTGTCCAAGTGGGAGCACCTGGACCCTGAGAGGGACCTCCTGCCCTGTTCCTGGTCTGGGTGCAAAAGGGTGGAAGAGGCCCTGCCCAGCTCTTCTGTGGTGGGGTCATCGGTGGGAGTGTGGGTGCATTCAGTGCCCAAGACTCTGAGCTCACTGGAGAAACTGAAAGGCTCCTGCTCTGTGGCAAAGAGGTTTGTTTGGCGTTATTCCATAGTCTCCCAGGTGGTGATCTGTTTTCCTTGAAGATGGAGCAGCGACAGAGGTGAGGGACCCTGTTGATGCTTTGCATATGAATTTCCTATAGTCTCTCAGAGCTGGGTTAGGGGACCATGTTCCTGCTCCTTGCTGATGGCACTGGGGCACCTCACGGAAAATGGTTACAGCTTGTTGCAGAACTCCTGTTTTAATATCCTTCCTGCTGGCTGTTGTTCGTGCACACACAATTCCTCTGCCTGGGGATGTGGGGAATTCCTCAGGAACCCCTCAAGATAATGACATCCGTCAAGTTGGAGCCCAGTTTCCTCTTGGTCCAAGAGCACATCAGCCTATGGGATCTTTCAGACTCTGTACATTCTGATAAAGTAGTTGAACAGATCAGGACCTTTGCTTCAGTTTGTGATCAATATAAATATTTCCTCTGACATGTTCTTTTCCTAATACTAGGATGAAATAAGTCAAGGATGATCACTGTTTGATAAAATATATCCTGGTAACTGCAGAGTAGAATTAGTGTGCTTGTGAGTGGTACTGCATGAGGGTTTGTGCAAGCTGGTATTTGCTGGTTGTTGACTCACAGCTTAAGAGAGGTAAAATGTGATGGGGGAGGGTAGCCTGAGCTTGGCTGTGGCCGAAGTAGCAGAGAGGAGGGACAGGGAGAGGAGGACAGACCCCCTTGTTCTCTGAACACCCAGCTTAGGTGTTGGGAGTGGTCAGACCTTTGGGTAGAATCATAAAATCACCAGGTTGGAAAAGATCCACTGGATCATCGAGTCCAACCATTCCTATTAAACACTAACCCATGCCCCTCAGCACCTCATCCACCCGTCCCTTAAACCCCTCCAGGGCAGGTGACTCAACCTCCTTCCTGGGCAGCATGTTCCAGTGCCCAATGATCCTTTCTGCGAAAAAGTATTTCCTAATGTCCAGCCTAAATCTCCCCTGGTGGAGCCTGAGGCCATGACTTCTGTGTTGTTGTGCAGCAAAAGCATTTGCACCAGAGGAGTATTGCTCCTGCCTAGTGATTGGGCAGTAAGGTTCAGATACGTAATAATTGGGTTCTGTATTTATGAAACCTTGTGAGAAGAAAACCGAGCTGAATGTGTACAATACATTGAAGTGTAATAAAGCCAACTTGAATGAATATGTTATTGCAAAGCAGACTGTTTAAATGCATACCATTTGTGTGTTGACTGACAGCATAGTCCTCCGAGAAATACAGGAACCCTGGTCTAATGTGACTTGCAAAAGCTGTGAATGAATTCCACTGCCCCTAGTCTGAAACCTATAGTGACTCAAACCCTCTCTTTCTTTGCATAATGGAAGCAGCAGGTCTTTCCTTGACCAGTGCTGTGTGGTTGCCCTCTGCTGCAGAAGAGAATCTGGAGCTGAGCGGCCGTGGGGACAGCGGGCAGAGCCTGCCTGGACAGCACATGAGGCAGGAGCCCTGGGATGGCAGGAGACCACTGGCTTCCAAAGCTAGATATTGGAACATTTTGGATGAAATGTTAACATTTTGCCTTCCTGAAGAAAATGTTGGGCACTTCCTTTCCTCTGCTAAACCCCTTCCCTGTGTCATAGAGCGCAGAAGATCCATCTGGGGAACAGTCTGCTCAGCCTCTGTCAGCTCCCATGTTTTTCTTCCTGCCGGGACCAAGAAATGCAGAAACACAAAGATAATTGCACTGTTTCCAGACTTTCTGGTCCCACAGGAGCAGCTCAGTGTAAGAGGACAGCCAGATAACTCCTGAGCGCTAACTAAACCTTAAATTAACTGCACACAGCGCTTGGGAAGCTGAGTACTCTGGGACAACCAGGGCCATGGTTACAAGGAGTAGCCTTTGTGCACTTGTTTTGCTGCATGTGTAACTCCCACCTCCGTCTCTTGGACTAAATATATTTCCTGCCTCCAGGATCTGTGAATACTTCAGCTTTTCTTGAAACTGCTTTTCAGCTAATTTATACTTGTCAAAACATAAGCTTTGCTCCGCTCTGTCTCCTAGCCTTCCCATCAATGATGTGATCCAGACCCCTTAGAGGGCTGGGATCATAAGGCTCATACTGCTTTTCCTCTGTGAGCTTGTGCTTAGTTAACTCCATAAGGACATATCATAAGCTCTACCATTTTGGCATCATGATAATTTTCTTTTAAAAGTGTCTGTAAGTGTGATTTTTAGTCTACTTATTTTTTGATGTCCAGAGAAGCTTTAGACGGCAATTTAATCATTATTATTGCTATTGTACAGCTGCTCTCTGGAGGAGCTTAAACCATGTCAAAAAGGGAACCAACATAATGAGTCTGACAGAATTTCAGAGGGAGCGATTAAATTTAGGATAATGAGTTCTGCTGAATTTTTAATGTTATTGTAACAATTCACACCACTGCAGCCTGTTCATCTATGGACTCAAAACTGAGAAGTGCAACTGGGAATTGGGCTGCGCAGATATGTCCTTCTCCAAGCCTTATGGAAAAAAAAGTAAAACCAAGACAAAAGGAACTCTTCAAGTTCTCTCGCTCCACCCAGCTCCTGTTTTCTCAGATCTGCAGGCTGTGTTGCTGTTAGCCATCCTTCCTAAATTCAGTGCTTGCAACATGCAAACCTCCCTCCCCAGGTGAGGGAATGGGTATCTCTGTCCTACTTATTTTCTGTAGCTACCAAGAAGGTCCCAGCTCAGTTTTCAAGGGTTTTTTTTTTTTTTAATCATACAGTCCTTGACATATGGGGACCAAATTTCAAACTTCATTAAATTGGCTATTTTTCACAGGTCCTTTAAAAATGGGTGGTAGGGACCGAAATGTGTTGATTGCAATGAAAGTAGGACAGTACTGCTTTGTTTAGTTTTTATTTTGCTCTGATGCATGCTGGGCTTTCTCACACTCCATGGCAGCCGCTGGAGCTTGCAGATTTGTAGGGAGAAGCTCTGTTACTGCAGCGCTTACAATGCAAAGTGTCATCCAGGTCTTGTTGCTTTTGCTACGCTAGCTGTAGGCTGAAGATTACAGCCAGGGTAAAGCCATGCAGGAGCCTTACTATGCTGTTGCAATGCAAAATCATTGGTGAAAGGAGTTTTTAAAGGGAGGTCAACAGATATAAAAAGACGGGCTGGTTTTTGTATGCTGAAGAGCTGGACATTAGCGATGTTTTGTGCTGGTTCTGCCTGGTGCTATAACCCCCCCTGAGTTTGTCCAATGTATGAGCAAGCACTTGAATTNAATTCCATTTTCCAAATCTTCTTAGAACCCACAAGAAAAAAAAAAAAAAAAAAACACAACAACTTTATCTATTCCTACTTGGGTTTGAATAAATTCCCACCTGTATGTGAGCTGAAGCTGCCCACTCTTGCGTTCCCGAATCAGACACCAACACTCAGATTAACTTGGCTCTGTGAACTCCTATCTGTGAATTGTTAAAACCGAGTGGTGACTTCAGAGGCTGGCAGCAGGGCTGTATGCGCTGGTGCTGCAGTGATCGGTGTGTGTGTCCTTCCACACGCTGGGGTAACGTCAGGACAGGAGCCGTGCCTAGGGATGGGGGCTTTCTTCCGTGGGTAGGAATGTGTTATTTTCTTGCCAGGACTGTGAGCGTTCAGAGCTCAGAAGTGCTGCTAAAAGGCCTCTTTCACTGGTGAAGCACCACTTCTGGACTTGTTTACCTATTCCTCTTGGCCTTTCTCTCCTGACAGGAACAGCATCTCCGTTTGCTATTGAGACAGTATTTCCCTTATCGTGAGTGTTGAACAATGTGATATAATTAATAAAAGTAATGACAACTTATTCACTGAATACCAATTAGTGCGCAGCTTTCTAAGGGGGCTGAGATTGGGCATGGAAAGCAGATTGGGTGATGCTGCATAAAGAAATTATTTCTTTGATGAAAAAGACATTAAGAATGTGTTTCATCCACGACAGGATGAAAAATGAAGCAAGCTTTGCAGAAGCCATAAATATTTTCATCTGTCAGTGGTTTCATCTTTAATGGGAACATGAGGGAGCACAGTTCAACACAAACAGCCTGGTGCTCATGGCCTTAAATGTCACCACTTCACTCGTGAGTTAACTCAGTCCAGGGGATGCAGCCGCTGTAACAGGATTTCTTCCATCTTTAAAGATGCACTGGTGTCAGAAGAGAGAAAGCACAAGCTGACTTAAACTTATTACAATCAAACAGAAGACGCAGCCCCAAATTATGTTGTTACTCTGGTTTAAACAGCCCACCCTGCTGCTCCTGCCTGCGCAAAACATCAATTGCTCAACCCATCTGTGAAATGTGGCATTTGAGTTGCATTGGCTGAGAATGAACAATGTATCTAACGGTTGCTTAATCTGCTGTGTATTTTTTTTTAAATGGTGTGCTGAAATGCCAGGGTGAAATCTGAAATGCTTCATTTATTAGCTCAGTATTAGGAAGAATAAGAATGCAATTAGGATTTGGAAAAATTAGGTTAAATACCCATTTCCTGATACAGAGATATTAAGGCTCCTCCTGTTTCCCATTAAGCTCCAAACTGGAGGGCAGACTGGACGACAGCCCTGTAATTGGTGCAGATGACACAGGACATGCTTGAAAGCACCTCGAGAGTTTAACTTCAGCTAATCTGACTCATAAAGAGCCGCAGGAGAGTCACATACCCTCATGCTTTTGCTGCAGGCTGCATTGCCTTTGTCCTTGCTTCTTGTTTAGCCAAGTCCCGTTTCCAGCTCAGATCTCAACAGCCTTTTGATAAAATCGATGGTCTCCATTTCTACCTGTCCTGCCCTCACTCCTCTGATTCTTCTCCATCCTCTTTCTCAGTCTCTCACTTATCCCTTAAAACTGTTCCTATTCATTCTCTGATGCTCTGGCACATGAGAAGATGACACCATTATGAGAGGTCACCTCATCTGAAGTGCACCCTTCACCCTATGCCAAGTAACTTAAACTTATTTCCTTCTGGGAACTTGTATTAACAGTCCTGAAGGACCTTGATTTTTGGAGATGCCTCTCTGAGAAAAGAATCTGATTGCTGGGCTCTTAGTCTTTGAGTCAGCTTGGAAATGCATATTCCTGAGATAAACAGAAACGTACAGGGGAGAAGTTCTTAAGCTGGTAACTCTCATTGTACTTTTGTTATTGCTAAATGCTGGGATGAAGTGAAGCAAACCCTCCCCAAATCCCAAACCCCATCCCTGGAGGTGTTCAAGGCCAGGTTGCATGGGGCCTTGGGCAACCTGATCCAGTGGGAGATGTCCCTGCCCATTGCATTGTGTGGCAGATGGAGCTAGATGATATTTAAGGTCCTTTCTAACCCAAACTATTCTATGATTAACATATCTATAGCATTTCCTTTGAAATACTTGATCTGGCATAGCTTTATTTTTTTTTTTTGCTGATAAAATTAAGCAGTGAATTGGTCCCCAGATAAACAGCATTCCCAATATGGCAAAGCCTTTGTCTTAGATAGCATTCTTATTAAAAACATTTTTTTCTTGAAAAAATTGTTTTAAAAACATCTTTACTTTGCACTGTGCATCCCCTGGCAAATGGAGCATGATGGTGCTTAAATATTCTTTGAAAAGCACTCTTGAAATAGTAACATTAGTATATAAAAATGGTTTCTTAACAGAGGCAGCTTTTGTTGGAAAACCTTCATCGGTGGTAGTTTGGGAGTAATTAAGTGCAATGTAATTTAATGACTCAAAACAACAAACAAGCTTTGGCATAGCTATTTGTGAACACACAGTTCTCCTGGGGAAACCTTCTAATCTGAAATGAGCGCAAAACACGCGTTGTTTTCTGGGAGCTGCCTCTGTGCCTTGACAGACGGGCAGGAGGAGCATTTCCAAGCGGCAGAGCTGCTTCAGTTCTGTGCAGAGCTGGTTCTCTCCCTAGAGATGCAAACCCCACGGTGCTGTGCTCACAGCTGTGGAGGGGATTTGAAAGGTTGCTTTGTCCCACGGGTGGTTGATTCGATTCAGACCGCGCGGTTCCTCTTTGTGTCTCCTGGTCTCTAAGCTGCCAGGGACAGTGACCTTCAGGTAGCTCTGGTTTTGCAGATGGTTGTTGATGTTGTTAATCTGAGTTCCTATTGTCCCTAATGTTAATATAGATCCTCTCTGTGCGCCGATGAATGCGACTGGTGGAGTTTCTACACCACAATGTAAAATCCAAATGCAAATGAGAAACAGTCTGTATGACAATTTATATAGAAAGTCATCTCCACTGTGTGTCTTTTCCTCCAGCTAAGTGAGGTACAGTAGTATCTTGGAGGCCAGACAGTCCTGTGGTGCTTCTCAGTACCTCTTGGAGATACATGAAGATCAGAAGTTAATTTTCAT
This sequence comes from Piaya cayana, assembly GCA_013389865.1. NCBI lineage: Eukaryota > Metazoa > Chordata > Aves > Cuculiformes > Coccyzidae > Piaya > Piaya cayana. The sequence continues at coordinate 6,800 of WAAB01001771.1, forward strand.
TCCTCTTCTATAGCTGCTTTATAATTAATTTCTCTGAACCAGTTTGTTTTCTACTGCCAAACGCTTCAACGTGTATATGTAAATTATCAACATCTGAAGCCTTCTTTCTTTAGAAAAGAATACAGGGCAATCATCAGATAAAAGTCATTACATATTCAGAGCTATTCAGCTTCACCGATAATAAAACATTCTTAGGGGAAGGTGACCTTTTTACAATAGACTTATTAATGTCAGGACTTCAGAATTGTCTTTTCTCATTACAGGTCTTACCAAAAACATTAAGAAGAGTGATGTTTATGATCTTAAAGATGTGTCAAAGCACAACTGTTAAAGACATTTTCACAGAATGTTATTTATGCAACCCATTTTTTGTGTTTTATGTGGCAAATGTTGTGAGTCTTAACAGAACTCAATGTTCATGAGTACTTTCTGTCTCTGACCTTACTCTAGAAATTCTAGATCAGATTTCCAACACTCATGTTTCTAGCCTTGGAAATCTCAGCAGCTGTCTGTGTGGTGCAGGCGAGTTGGCCTCCAGATGAGAAGGACTCACCCAAACTGCTGTGCTGCTTTGAGGAACAAGCACTGGGGGTCAATTTCCAGGTGAGGACATGCAGAATTATTCTACCAATCAAAAAAAATTGGAAACTGTATTGTGTAATTTAAAACTAAGTTTAAAAAAAGATGCTTGTACCAACTGCAAACACAGAAGAGAATTTTAACTTCCTGCAAGTTATCAGAAGTCCATTGCTGTGCTTAACATTTAGGAATGGTTTTAAAAGGGTATGTGCCCAGCTCTGGGCATTTGAGAAATGGTGCAACTCGTTTGTGGTTTCTTGCATATTTTTAAGTAGAGGATGTGCTTGAGTACACCCCGAACCGCTCTCTGTCTCAGGCAGGAGATGAATGATGTGTCGAGACATGAGTATGTGAAAACAGACCCGTTTCATTGTCTTTAGTTTCAGATTTTGAACTCTGCCGTTCTGGCCAGGTGCTGTCGTTAGTGTTACTTGCTGGACATGGGCTGCTTCAGCCCCTTAGCCTGAGCTGAAGATCTGCAGTAAGAGCAAAATTGTGTTTTCATTGCCTGATAAATGCTGGGAGCTTACGTCTCCAGAACGGGTCTTGATGAAACTCAGAAAGCTCCAAGAAAAAGATGAGCATTCTTTGTGGCAATGAAAAACTGGTACAAAATGAGTTTGGTTGGCACGGTGGATTTTTATTGTTTTTTTTTCTTTTTGTAATTAAATGAACCAGTTTGTGAAAGTGGAGATGATTTGAAACATTTTAACTGAAATACGTGACAAGCTTTAGTGAAGAAAGAAAAAGGTGGAAGAAAACTGTGTCTTGATTTCCTAGATTTATCTGTGGAAAGATTCCCAAGATTGAAAGGTGAGTGCATTTATCCATTGAGTTACAGTGATATGTGCCAAGTGACAACTTCATGGGTCTCTGTCATGAAATATTCCTGGACACATGAGAACGTAACTCCTTCAAACACGAAAACATTGTTGTGCTGTTTGGAATGTGTGCACTGAGCTGAGTGTAGGTCTATTACTGTGCTAGCCCAGAATTTCCCTCTGATTTTCTGATTTCCACCCTGCCCTAGTGTGGCCAGTGATGCTCATCGTTGAGCTGCTGTGACAGCAGGAACTTAGCCCCAGATGCCTGCACTTTGGCATCTTCCCAAAATCAATATTTTAAAGAAACTGAAATTATTCTTCCTACTGGAACCATGATTCATGAAAAGATAACATCAATATTAATACAATAATCGAACTTTAACTCCCGTTGCTAGGTAACCTATCATCCCCATAGAACAAACTGGACTCAAACCAGAACAACTCAAAATAGATAACTTTGTGGAAAAGGAAGTATTATTTGATAGGTATGGTTGGAGTCAATGATCCTGTGGGGCTTTTCCAACCTAGTGATTCTGTGATTCTGTAAGCAGGAGGAAACATTAACTGAGCACCAGTTTCTGCAGAACCATCCTCTCAGCTCTGCTAAAAGCAAACATCTTCATTTTTTTAATGTTCTTTTCTGTCTTTTTTCCAGTCCTAAGCCCTCTTGCCTGATTGCTGAGCCTTTCTTTCTCTGTGCCGGATACTAATTGTGGGCAGCAGTGTTGCAAAGGGCTCACAGACAAGATTTATAGCAGAGATCTTTGTTGGCTTTGTGGCTATTCAAATCTCCTGCCACTCGGTAATTGTTGCAAAGAGAGACGAAGTAAATATAACCTGTGAAGTTCATTCTAGTGTATGGGTGGCAGCTGTAAGGTTTTTCTGCTTGAAAGTGAGTCTGTAAGAGTCGAGTCTCAAAAGGTCAAACAGATTTCTCAGTTCAGGCAGTTTTCATGTCAGAAACGTTCAGCTACTACCACGCTCGTGTCGCCTCTCATGAGCACTGAGGTTTAAGCACATGCAGCTGCTGATGCTCCTGCTGAAAGGAGAGGGCTGTGGTTCCCCTGACCCTAGGTTTTGGGCCATTATCTACTTTCTCTACTTCATCAGAGAAATCTGGGAGCTCCTTTTCTGCTGTTTGAAGGTTATGTAATGCATTTGATTATGGCCAGTTTAGAAAGATACGTCTTGATGTGCGGAAAGCTAGGATTAACAGAAAAGAGGAAAACTACTTATCCCAATAGCTCTTTAAATATAAAAGTAAGTGCATTTAAAAGAGGGAAGACCATGCAAAGTATTTCCATTCTACAGTTTTTTCGCTAAGCATTATCTTGAGAAGGCTGCAGAAGTCTGTTTATCTAGGAAATGAGATTCTGTTTTGGTAGACGACGCAAGTGGAGGTTGGGAAAGGGTATCGGAGCCAGCTGGTACAGAAGGAAAAAGAGAAAAGAGGTCATTCATTATAATTTTTCCTCATGGTTGCCAGAAAAACAGAGGAAGGAACATGTCCTCTGGGATACCCCAGCTGGCAAGAACATCCTTACAGGCTGACGTCCAAACACACCAGCAACTGGAAGAAAAAATACAAATAAATCACTAGAGACTTACATCTTGGATTATATTAGCGTATTGGCTAGCACCCTGGTGGTTTTGTTAATCTGAACAGTTACCTGATTATGTGAAGTAGAAAAACGGTAAGATTCCCAGCTCTAGGAAAACACCCATATTGCTCTGAGTTTTGTTTTTCAGGGCTCATCAATGTTTCTCTGCCTTCTCTGTCTCTGCCTTGCTCCACTTTACTCTTCCTAAAACACAGTTCTGCCTTTTGGACCCATGTGATCCCTGTGCAGAGCACAGCAATGGCCACAGAGAGATGTCTGGCAGGTCTGTCATGGTCAGCAGGACGTTTTTTTCATTTTCCAGACACCAGCTACCTCATTTTCCACTGGCTGTAATTTCCTCCTTGTCTCTTTAATTAGCTCACCTAATGCATTGGCTGCAAACAGCGATCCAGCCTGCTCCTTCTTCTTTTCACTTATCGATACATCATCCTCTGTGACTACTAATTTATGCAGACCCAGCTGTCCTGCTCCCTTGTCTTTCTGCTCACTTACTCGTTTATCTACCTGGGTTTTGGCAGTGGGGAGCAGGGAGCTTTCTAACAACAGAGCTGGTTTCCCATGCTCGCCACATAATACACGTGTTGAGCTGGACCTAACCCTGTACAAGTACATTTCTGGATCAAAAGTTGCCTAAGGGCAAGAACCATCTCTGTGTCACTTATTTGTACAGTTCAGGCAGGTCTCCATCACTCTTCCGAGTCTTCTTTTCTGGTGCTCCTGCAGAATTGCTATTAACTGATCATCACTTAGTCGTTTCATGGGAACCCTGACCTTGGTGGATGCTGCAATCAGCAGGCGCTCAGCAGTTTTCCCTCAGTTTCATTGCCACTGCAAACAAATGAAATCATATAGAACTCTCTTGTGTTTCTCCTGTGCCATCATGTAACTGATTACCTTTATGGGCAGGTATCAATTTAAGGCAGACTGGTTTGTGCTAATCTTCATCAGATCTCACGTGATTTGTTGTTAGGCTGTTCATGCCACACAGTGACAGTATGAACATTGGCAGAGGTGCTCAGAGTTGGCTCCTAAGTTAGAAAAAAGATACGATAGCATGTTCAAATATTTCATCAAGTGAGAACCCAGATGCTTTATTCCTATAGACCATTCTGGGGGGTGTTGTCCTTCTGAGCAATCTTTGTAGGCTTCTGCTTATATACCTCTTAGATCTCCAGGGCTTTCCCTGTTCTGCTCTGATCTAGTGTCTCCAAGGCTCTGCCAAAATTGGAGTTCACAGGTCTACTTTGTTAGGTCCAATCTATATTCTTCCTTAAACATGTGGTGTGTGTTTTATCACTGCAGGCACGAGGTCACGAATAGTCGCTTCAAGCCCATTGTCACACTCAGGTGGTTAGTTGCTGGGGTACCTGATCTCAGTTGAGTACCAGTACTAAACTGCAAATCCTAATCAACTTTATAAGATCTGGTCCGAGGAAGCAAAAATAAAAGCTTACCGAAATTTATTTGATTGTTTTTAAAGAATTTCCTTTTAATGTCTTAAAATTCTGAAGTTCAAACTAAAGCAGGAAGAGGGGTTAAATCCGCTTTGTCTGGGAAGTTTCCTTTCATTTGTTTTTTTGTTTGTTTGCCTTCATCTGGACAGTTTTCTTTCAAGTCATAGTCCAGGAACACTCAAATCAATGAAAAGTTTGCTGTTGACTTCAGCTGCAGCAAGATGATCGTTGCCCTTGAGACAAATTTGGGTTACACAGGACTGGAATACAGAAGGAGGCTGCTGCTTGATAGCTGGGGAAAGAATGAGTTTGCTGGACCCAGAGGGCTTTTGAAGAGTGTGTGTGTACAGGTTTTTAGGCAGATGGACAGATCCTTTTTTGTTTCAAAGAGGAGTAACTGCTGAAATGGGTGATGCTGAAGCAATCACCAGCCAGGCAATCCTGCTTCATCACCATTGCTGAACATATCGCACCTCCTCTTGCAGGGGAGTATCTGGTGTTATCTGGAATGAAGAGCTCACCGTCCTGCCCTGTGAGCGGTTTAACTCACTGAGCCTAATGTGATTGTTGCTAATCCTCCAGTTGCCGTGTTTGTCTTGCAGTGATAAATGATGATAAAGTGAGCTGCAGTGCCCAGTCTGTGACGAGCCTCAGGACGCAGTGCTGTGTTTCCTTAAGCCACAGTGCACTGTTTCACGAAACTGCCTCATGTTATCCCTGAGATGCAAGGAGCTGCTTTATGAAACCACCTCGTGTTATCCCCCAAGCTGTAGGGAGTATGTAAGCTCTTGGCACACCCAGACCTCACTTCTAGAGAGATCAGCCACATTCGATGCAGGCAAGCCCTTGCGCCGCACAGCTCTTGAGCCCCGCTGAGAACTGAGTCTGCAGGGTGTCGCTTGCTAGGGCTGCTTTAACTTGAAACAAAGCCTTGGTGACTAAACACGACGAAAAGGTGCATGATAAATAATAAACATAATGGGTATATTTGAATTTTGCTTTCGGCTGGTAAGTGTAGCTAACAGCAAGTTGGGGAGTCTCTGTTTGAACACACTTAAAAGGACTGATGTGCTTCACTCCTCCTCGGGATGCTGCCCCAGCTGAATTGTGCACTGCTGAACCATGCGGGGTATGCAGAAACAGAGCCCTCAGCAAAGTCACCTTCATGCTCTGAGTCAAGGTAATATGCAACTCTGACTTTACCACTTCAGAATATGCATTTGGCTGGATGCTGCGGTGGAGCGGTGCAGCCCCAGCATAGGGGTTTCAGTGGAGCCATCTACCCTTGCAGAACTTTCCCACCAGTAGGAAGGGAAGCTGGCCACCTTCTGAGTTTTGCAGCAGGAAAGCAACCCTGTGCTTTGAATCACTGAGTTTTTCTGAGCGTATGGCCAAAACTTGACAAACCATTAGTCTGGGGTCTCAAAGGAGCTCGGAGTTAGATACTCAGCTCCTCTCGTTCTGCTTTTTCAAAGGTGAAAAGAGAAATTAATCATAAATGCATGAAAGGAGGGAGTGCTGCAGCAAGTGAAAGCTTTGAAGGCAATGCTTAGTGGCCCTAAATGAGCTGTTGCCTTCAAAAAATGAGCTGAGAGCCAAGCGAGGTAGTAAACTGATGTTTGGGCAGTGAAAAAAGGCAGGTCATTGTTAAGCTGTTCTTCCAGCCAGCACTGGTGCGCACAGGTGAGGGGTTTCTTCGTCTCCAGTGCTGGCAAATCTGTCCCACACCAGACCCTGAGTGTCTGTAGGAGCTCAGGAGGCCTGCACAAATGTGACAAGACAGAGACATCACTAACCTTTACCAGAAAGCAGACTTCTTTCCTCCTCTCTACGTCTTCTGGCTTTACTGAGCACATTGTCAGTATTTATGAACAACAGTTCTCCAAAAGGCTCTCCTATTTCCCTGACGTAAGACATATCCACTGTACAGACTTTAATTGGAGTTACAGACTTTGTTAATTGGAGTTACTGTCATCTTACGGGAGAACACCATTGCCTGGGTGTCTGTCTCAGCATTCCATCCCTCATTATGGCATCTGTGCTTAAAACCAATCCATCTCGTTCGTCTGCCATGGGAAATAATTTTAACTGTAATGGTATAGTGTAGCTCTACGGTTTTGTAGAGGTGCCTGCATGGTTTTGATCCCACAGCAGCCCCAAATACTGCCTGAAACATCAAACAAAAAAAATATCCCAACTCCAAACCACCAACAAAACCCACTCAACCCAGAGTCTGCAGCCAGGTAATTGTGTGAGACATCTGGCAGCAGCCTCCGCAGTGCAAAGCAGTGGGTGTTGTTGCTGAGGTCTCTCTCATGGGAGAGCTCGGATGCATGGGATGGACTCACTCATCCCCTCAGCTCTGTACCTCAGGACGTACACCAGCTTTCCTTCTCAAAACACAGGCATCTGCCCTCAGCAATGAGATCTGGAGGGCTGCAAAGCTCTTGGGCCATGGGCTTCCTACCCTAGTGAGCATGAAGAACGTGGCAGTGCTGCAAGAGCTGCGTGAGAGGTTTCAACATGAGCACTTACCTTCATGCTGCAAACCAGAGCTGCTGGAGCCATGGGAAGGAGCTAGGTCAAAATGCAGAGGTCGCTGCTGAACACACAAATTTTGCTGACTTTCAGTGGGCGTCAGGTCCTCCAGTGCCTCTTGTGGTTTCAAAAGAATAAAGGACCTTGATTAAAGCAATCACAACAGAGAGTAAACCACGACTTTGTAATTGCAGGGAGCCTTGACGTTTTCTCCTGAAGATGTTTAGGGCAAATTATGCATTGTAAATTACCCTGATCACTACCTGTATTATTTGGTCTTAATCCTAACTTGATACCTTAGGCTGGATGATAAAATTCTCCCATTGCAAACAAATTATACTTTTTTTCCCCCCTACTCCCTGAGGGTTTCGGTCATTCCTGCTGATGTGATTTCTTGCAGGTAGGTTTCTGCTTCTTACCTTCTTCCAAACTATTTATTTTTCACAGTTCTGGTTTTTCTGCGGCTATTTCTTTTTCCTTTGAAGGGAAGTACGAATCAGACCTGAATAATCAACTCGATTTTCATCTGAGGCAGCTGCTCTGGAACAAACCCATCGTTCAGATCTGTTACCTTTTACACAGCAAAGATAAATTAATTACAGGGCTTTTCCCTGACATCCAGACTCTTGCCTGCAAATGTTCACATAAAAGATGAATGACAATGAGATTCTCATTAAAGCTTGATGAATTAGCCTTTTCACTTCAGTTACAGCAAAGTCTACTTCATGGTCAACAGTCTTATTTAGGCCCAGCCATTTTTTTTTCCTCTCTTTGCATTCAAATCCAACATTTGCTGTCAAACTACTTCTCTTGGTGCAATGCATTATTTTGCACTGCCCATTTCAATTTTCCACTTGTCCAGAGAATTTGCCACGTCGGTTTGCTAGGAAAAATGTTACTCAGCAACAGAGTTTTCCCCGTTTTCATCAGCTGCAAACCTCAGACTTCCTTGATAAGGAAATAAAACAAAGAAAGGACCCAAAGACCGTAAACTCTGCAGTCCTGAGCATCATCCTCTCAATCAGGTTAATCCAAGCTGCTTCCCCCATGAGCTTTAGCATCGCCACAGACAAGGTGGGGGAGATGGGGTAAGGAGGATGTGACCTGGGTGGCCCTGTGGCCAGTGCCAGCCATGGCAGAGCTCCTGGGGCTGCATCCCTGTTGTGGTTGATGCCCTTGGGCAGTCAACCCTGTCCCATGCCGGGTCTCTTGCCTCCGCCTCCAGTGGTTTTGGGGGTTTGGAAAGCTGACAAGTGTAGCTGAGCTCGGAGTTTTCAGCACTACCAAGGTAACGACAGGTGTTTTGAGATCCTGCTCATTTTAATGCAACGCGTGTCTCGTCTTTCTGTTGTATTTGGGAAACACCCTTCACTGGCTTCAGGATCCAACATCTCTGTTGTCTTCCTGCCTTTGTTCTTGCAAATAATGTTTTAATTCTACTGCTATCTGTTTGGGGTTTTTTTTTTTTAAGTAGCAGAAGCTTAAAATAACATAAATATTTTATTCGGCTGGAGTGGATGTTGTAACACAAAAGGTAGAAAGGAAGGAAACCCAATTATCCTCCACTGAAGCAACAACTGTTTACAAGTCCTTCAGGTTTTCCTGGCAGAGAGGGGGTGTGGATTCTGCACGCAGCCCCATCTGACCTGGCTGCAGAAGTGCAGTTTGTGGCTGTGATTTAGTCACAATACGTGGCCTGTCTGAAGCTTTCGTCTTCAGAGGGGTGTGAAGTAAAGCAGTGGGACTTCAATAGTGAGAAGGCTGCCTGCGCTGGCATTTACCCACCTGCAGCCTGGGCCTGGAGAGGGCTAACAGCTGAGGTTTCGTCGCTGTAAGGAAAAGAGCACAGGAGAGGAATGTTTATTTTATAAACCCTCATTGCAGCACTCTGAGTTAATGATTAGCAAACAAACTTGGAAATATCTATCCATTCATTCATACAAACCAGGCAAATACACACAATAATCTTGTTGAGGTGTAATACACAGTTTAGTCAAAACCGAAATATAAATGGGCTGGGAGGGCAATGTTTAGAGGTTTTTACTAGGAGCTGCAGGTGTATTGTTTTGTTTCCAGTGTGTAGAAAGGCAAGACGACTGAAGATAGGGCTCCCCGTGTCCCCCACATCTCCCTGCAGGAGAAGCAGCCCTGAGCAAGCTGTGGCACAGGAGTACGTGGTTTCCAAGGGCACAAGGGCCATTCTGTTCACCCATTCTGCTGTGAGAGGCCAAATGGTTTTCCTGGGTAATTTGAAAAGCTACTGTCTACACAAAAGCAGAGGCAAAATAGACATCCCTGCCAGGCGCTGTTTTACAGAGAAATAACATTGTGTTTCTTGGCAGTTTATCATGTTCATTTGCTCGTATCTTTAAGTGTCAACATCTTGATCAATTTTATTGCAGCTGCCTGTGGTCAGAATATTACTAATGATTGCTCTGATTGCTGTTTAGGGACGGGAATAAGTCATTTATAATGACTATAAGTGAAAATATCAAATTATCAGTAGGAAAATCGTATCCATAGCATCAAGCTGTCATTATTTATGTGGCAATATTTACTTGTACATGTTTTCTATGTATCCTAGAGCTTCCCAGGTCACACATACTTTGCTGGTTCCTCTTGTTTTTAAGAGGTTTATGTGCTTTTGGAAGTATTATCAGCACAAGATGGCAAGGCAGAGCGATGCCAGTGTTCAGACAGCGGCTTCTACATCAGGAGGCAGTGCATCTTCTGACCGTATCATTCCCTCCCTGGAGCAGAAGGAGAAGGGAGGATTAATTTGAACCTCGCTGATACATTCATGCATCTTTGGGGACATAAGGTTTCCCAGAGTTTTCTATCTCCCTTGTCTGTCTGTTCAACAACTCCCTTTGGCTGAGGATAAGGCAAACATCTTAAAAAAAGACTATTCTATAACTGTTCAGTGAAAATGCATGAGCAGAGGTGTCAGAAGTGAGGGAACTGGAGGGAAAGGCTGCAGACTATTCAGCAAGGCTGAGGTTCAGCTGTAGTTTTGAGGGTAAGATGATGCAATTTCTTTGCTTGTTCAGCATTGCCTGAAACCCCCATAAATATCAGCAGAATTGGACTTCATCAATCTGCAGTGGTGATGATCTAGAGTGAGACCCCCCTGTTTCACCGCTGGGCTGGACCTGGCACAGTGGTTGTCCCCGGGGTTGTGCTCTTGGGAGGCACAGGCACCTCCTGACCTAGGGGTGGGCATGTGGTTGATCAGTCGGTCTGTCTGTCTGTCTGTCTTGAAGTCTCAGCAGGGAATATAGATGAAGGGAAAACAAGTTCAATCCTTTGCAAGATTCATCTAACAATTTTCTGTTAATACAATGACTGCAAGAGAGATGAAGTCTCCTTGCGTGCCACTGGATGGTTTTAACCTGCAGCCCCTTCGCTATGGCTGTTAGTGGAATTGCTCAGTCATCACTGTTGCTCCCAATGATGTTTCTGTCCCCATAACCATATAGTAAAGCAAGGCTGAAATGGTGATTGGCATAAGTGACCCACATGAAGACAGCTAATGCCATCCATCAACTGAGGAGGGAATTATGTTGATATCATAATTTCCTCTAATAGAGGGATTCATATAATGCACTGTCACCGAAGTTTTATTTGCTTGTGGTCGGATTATAAAGCAAAGGCCTTATGCAATTCAACTGACAAAATGGATCATTTCAGTTGTAAAAACCCTGCATGAAAATACTGCAAAATGAGCTGGGGTGGGAGGGAGGAAAGAAGGGTGCTACCTCATTTCCTCACCGCTCTCACCCTCCCAAGCTGGTGAGGCTCTGCAGCAGGATCCTCTTGGGTGAGGGAGTGAGGCACCCACCAGGCAGCTTCTTTCCTGTGGACCCCATCTGCGGCTCCATGCAAGGAGCTAATTTCTGGGGGCTCCCATAAACCCAGCTTTCCTGCCTTCTCACTAATTGAACGTGCCTGGATTAGTGTCCTCTAAGTGCTCCTTTGTAAATATATATGAATTCTAAATTTCATTCTAATCTGTTTCAAGCTATTTTATGGCCCTTAAAATGTTGTTTTATTATTCATTTCAGACAATTGCTTTAATTCTTCATTTTAGAAGTCTGTTGACAGTGAAACATGGGGATAGAAGGATGCAGAAGTAATTTGTACTAAGCAATCAAGTTCTTTTGGCTTTTAACTTCTCTTAAAAACCCTTGTAAAACAACCCACTTCCTCCTCAACTCTTAAACATAGCAGCGGAAGAAGAGCATAATTATACACTTGAATAAAACACAATGGTTGCATAAAATCTAGTGAGGAACTTGCACGTTTCCCTACCGTCATCGGGCCCAAGTGTCCCCGAGCCTCAGCAGAGTCTCTGTTCACAGCTCTGCTGAGGATGTTGGTGCTTCCATTGCCAAATCACACGTGCATCACATCACTGTTACCAGGGAACCTTTCCATTGATGCTGCTGTGCTATGGATCGGGCTGCAGGGAACAGCTTTTCATGGGCTGCGTGCCTGTGATCTGGGTCACCCCGGAGAATGCCGAGTTTCCAAATTGCTCATCTTGCCTTTTCTTGTTTTTTTCCTGATCAGGTTTTAGAAACTGTGACCATAAAGTAGCCGGAGAGAGCCCATGTAATAAATAATCCAATCCGGGAAATGTTGTGTGCTATAATCCTCTTTGTCAAGGCCTGACAGCGCTTTCCTCCTGGCATTCAAAGGCACCTTCTCTTATGTCTGAGGCACAGGATCATCCCTTTTTGCCATCGTTCCTGGCCTGGGTGCTGTTATGCAGAGAGGGGCACAGCCAAATCCAGTGGCCGACCACGCAGGGGATGTTTTGCTCAGCTCTGATTGCCAGGGCTGGGTCTTTGATGAGATTCCTACTTCAGAGCTTCTTCGAGGAGTTGCCCACAAGCTCCTTCACCATAGTTCTGTGTCCTGGCACATCACTGCTGATCCAGACAGCTCTCACCTGTGAGAGCCCTTGCAGGATTCTCCTTGCAGTCAGCTGCCAGAACAGGAAAATCCCTTGGGAATTTTGGCTGCCAGCTCTTCAAGGAAAACTCTGATCTCTCCAACCGAAAAATAAAAATGAGCAAAATAGCACTGAGCCATATGGACACAGAGCAGCGTAACACCCTGATGTAAAGCACTCCCTACTGTCTCTGGTGCCGATTATCAACGCAGCTTAGAGCTAAGCTGAGACTTTTAAAGCCCAAACCATGATGCACTCCTTTGACCTCGTAAATTATTTTTATTGCTACTTTGGCTAGCTGGCTCCTTTGCAGGTTGCTAGGCTGTAAGCAGATGCAACAGAAATGGCAGAGACGATTAGTGCACAGCCCTTTCCCACAGCACGTGGGAAATATTAACATTTTGAAATCTCAGCCTTGTGGCATAGGTTAAACTTGGAACTTGGTTCCACAAAAATTCCTTAAGTCACCTGTTGTAACAAAAATTAGACAAATGTCGGTGTTTAAATTGCTATATGGTATCTGCATTGCTGCTGCCTGGGATTTTCTATGGGATTTTTTTCAGGGTAGCTGGGATGGGTGTTGCTTTTTACATGTGTGAGGGAAGGGCTGAGCTGGGGACAGAGGACAGGGGCACTGCTCTGCCTCAGGGGCGCTGCCAGAGAGGGGCAGGGTGCTCAGCCTGGAACAACTCACTGCCTAGGCTTCAGTAACAAGCTGTTTGCTTTGCTGAAGGTTACCTAGCCTCCAGGCTCTTACACTTCTCTATTTCCTCTTAAATGGATGTTTTCCCCAAAGACAATCTTTTCAAAACAGTTCTAACAGGTTTCCAATTACATTTCATCACATTAGTCTTCCTTTCTAAAAATTTCTGTCTGAACAGTGAGTCCATTTCAAGAACTTGAGAAAGAGATTTTTTTTTCTTCTCGTTCTATTATTGTAAGGTGTATTCAGCAAAGAGCTTTCCCAAAGTGCTCTCCTCTCTCCATTAAGAAAACCCTGGTGAATTGGTCAAAAATAAGACCATCCTCTTCTGCTCTAATAGCAAGGTGCTTTTTTTTTGATTGGTCTCAATGATCTCAGAGGTCTTTTCCAACCTGGTGATTGAATGATTTTACCTGCTCCCCATCTGTGCTTTGGAAACTTGCTGATAATGGCACTTCAGTAACAGACTTGAATATTTTGGGTTAGGAAAATATTTAAATGCACGAACTTCAGATAAAATGAGAAGTACCGTATTAAGTCATGTTGAGTAGGTACTTAATCTGTGCTTATGCTGAACCACATTCCAGACTGCACTTAAACAGGTTTTCTGAAATCAGGGCTAACAGATCAGATATGGTCCATTTACATCAACGAAGTCCTTTTCATTAGCATTACTAGCCCCTGGATCTTCCACAGTTGTAGAGCTGAGTTAACTGTCTCGACATCTGGACATCAGTCAGGCTGCGAAGCTGGATAATAACCATTATATGGCTTTAAATCCTGAGAGGAGGTGAGGGTAAAAAACATTACTGAATATTCATTAACTCCGGGAAACTTCAAGTGAAAAAGCGTATCATAGTATCTTAATACAATGATACAAAGATCGAAGAAAGAACCTTATCTTTATCAGCTCTGCCCCTCCCATCAACTGCAGAGCAAGAACTGATGTCAGAAAGATTATTTTCACTACCTGATTGTTCTGAGATTGTTTTGATAAAGGCAATGAATAACGACTTCATGTGCATGGTTTTCCTCGCTTCCTCGCAAGCAGAAGGTGCAGGAGGTCAGATGTGATGCCAACAGGGGAAGGGGGCTTAAAGCACAAAGCAAGGCATCCCGGAGTGCTGCTGCTGCTCTCACAACACCAGAAAGAAACTGGAAGCATTGTAGAGGAAACACCGAATTCTCCTCCACATCTAACACAAAAGCAGAGTGAGATGAATTTTTCCGGAACGGAGCTCAGCGCTTCCAGCAGCGGTGCTGGCATCCTACCCACGGCAGCCTGACACATGACTGGCAGGCGTGATTCAATGCTACTTTGCATGAAGGAAAATGTCAATACTATTAATTTTAAGGCACGGCAGCCAAAATGCTTGTAACTGCTCAAGACTTNTCAGAGCTTCTTCGAGGAGTTGCCCACAAGCTCCTTCACCATAGTTCTGTGTCCTGGCACATCACTGCTGATCCAGACAGCTCTCACCTGTGAGAGCCCTTGCAGGATTCTCCTTGCAGTCAGCTGCCAGAACAGGAAAATCCCTTGGGAATTTTGGCTGCCAGCTCTTCAAGGAAAACTCTGATCTCTCCAACCGAAAAATAAAAATGAGCAAAATAGCACTGAGCCATATGGACACAGAGTAGCATAACACCCTGATGTAAAGCACTCCTTACTGTCTCTGGTGCCGATTATCAATGCAGCTTAGAGCTAAGCTGAGACTTTTAAAGCCCAAACCATGATGCACTCCTTTGACCTCGTAAATTATTTTTATTGCTACTTTGGCTAGCTGGCTCCTTTGCAGGTTGCTAGGCTGTAAGCAGATGCAACAGAAATGGCAGAGACGATTAGTGCACAGCCCTTTCCCACAGCACGTGGGAAATATTAACATTTTGAAATCTCAGCCTTGTGGCATAGGTTAAACTTGGAACTTCAAATGGTTCCACAGAAATTCTTGAAGTCACCTGTTGTAACAAAAATTAGACAAATGCTGGTGTTTAAATTGCTATATGGTATCTGCATTGCTGCTGCCTGAGCTTTTCTATGGGATTTTTTTCAGGGTAGCTGGGATGGATGTTGCTTTTTACATGTGTGAGGGAAGGGCTGAGCTGGGGACAGAGGACAGGGGCACTGCTCTGCCTCAGGGACGCTGCCAGAGAGGGGCAGGGTGCTCAGCCTGGAACAACTCACTGCCAAGGCTTCAGTAACAAGCTGTTTGCTTTGCTGAAGGTTACCTAGCCTCCAGGCTCTTACACTTCTCTATTTCCTCTTAAATGGATGTTTTCCCCAAAGACAATCTTTTCAAAACAGTTCTAACAGGTTTCCAATTACATTTCATCACATTAGTCTTCCTTTCTAAAAATTTCTGTCTGAACAGTGAGTCCATTTCAAGAACTTGAGAAAGAGATTTTTTTTTCTTCTCGTTCTATTATTGTAAGGTGTATTCAGCAAAGAGCTTTCCCAAAGTGCTCTCCTCTCTCCATTAAGAAAACCCTGGTGAATTGGTCAAAAATAAGACCATCCTCTTCTGCTCTAATAGCAAGGTGCTTTTTTTTTGATTGGTCTCAATGATCTCAGAGGTCTTTTCCAACCTGGTGATTGAATGATTTTACCTGCTCCCCATCTGTGCTTTGGAAACTTGCTGATAATGGCACTTCAGTAACAGACTTGAATATTTTGGGTTAGGAAAATATTTAAATGCACGAACTTCAGATAAAATGAGTAGTACCGTATTAAGTCATGTTGAGTAGGTACTTAATCTGTGCTTATGCTGAACCACATTCCAGACTGCACTTAAACAGGTTTTCTGAAATCAGGGCTAACAGATCAGATATGGTCCATTTACATCAACGAAGTCCTTTTCATTAGCATTACTAGCCCCTGGATCTTCCACAGTTGTAGAGCTGAGTTAACTGTCTCGACATCTGGACATCAGTCAGGCTGCGAAGCTGGATAATAACCATTATATGGCTTTAAATCCTGAGAGGAGGTGAGGGTAAAAAACATTACTGAATATTCATTAACTCCGGGAAACTTCAAGTGAAAAAGCGTATCATAGTATCTTAATACAATGATACAAAGATCGAAGAAAGAACCTTATCTTTATCAGCTCTGCCCCTCCCATCAACTGCAGAGCAAGAACTGATGTCAGAAAGATTATTTTCACTACCTGATTGTTCTGAGATTGTTTTGATAAAGGCAATGAATAACGACTTCATGTGCATGGTTTTCCTCGCTTCCTCGCAAGCAGAAGGTGCAGGAGGTCAGATGTGATGCCAACAGGGGAAGGGGGCTTAAAGCACAAAGCAAGGCATCCCGGAGTGCTGCTGCTGCTCTCACAACACCAGAAAGAAACTGGAAGCATTGTAGAGGAAACACCGAATTCTCCTCCACATCTAACACAAAAGCAGAGTGAGATGAATTTTTCCGGAACGGAGCTCAGCGCTTCCAGCAGCGGTGCTGGCATCCTACCCACGGCAGCCTGACACATGACTGGCAGGCGTGATTCAATGCTACTTTGCATGAAGGAAAATGTCAATACTATTAATTTTAAGGCACGGCAGCCAAAATGCTTGTAACTGCTCAAGACTTCCATTGAAGTAACATCTTTTCATCTATGGTATTGGAGCGAGAGGAATTTCAGTTGCTTACTCTTAAAATCTTCTTTATGTAAAATAAGAATAGTAATAATTTTCTTAAGAGAGTGCTTTCAAATGTAGGTTTTGACGTTTATCAAAATTGGAAGTTTTTATAGAAATAGAAATTACACGAGAGGTTTTTTTTTCCCTTCAAAAAGCACATAAAAATTATCACATCTGTTATTTCAATTATTCTTGAAAAATGACAAAATCAAATGTAAAATGGCATCGTAAATGGATAGAGTGAGGTCACCTTCCCTCTCCCCCTTTTTTCTTTATTTTGGTGCTGTTGTACAGTTCAGTCATCTGCAACCTGGATTAGGAAACGCTTAGAGTTTGAGAAGCTGAGAGCCAGGGCTATGGCCAAAGAGAGGGGAAACTGAGTTCGTTGAAGTCAAGCTGTGACCCTTGGAAAGCATTTCTTCTTCCTTCCCTTGCAATGATGACAAATAAAATTGCTGGATGTTTATTTCATACAGCACATTTATCTTGTCCATAGCTGGGGCTCTGCTCTGCTTGTTTATTTGCAGGCCCCAGAGAATTGAGACTTAGTGGCACCAATGTTAATTAGAAGTCAGTTTCTGTAATCGCTCAAGAAGAAGTGTTTGTATTCCCATCCAGACATGGAAAGAAATCAGTACCATGTCACTCCGTCAGCCAGTCTCAAAGAAGGAATCGCCGTTCTCATACAGAACAGTCAAAATCACTCCCTTGAGTGCAAGGTAGGAGAAAGAGAAAAAAGGGGGAAAAAGAAATTGTAATTTGTTGTTGGATTTTACACAAACTGGAAACTGAGCTGAACTTCCAAAACACCTGATTGTATGTGAAAGTCTTGCCTGCGTGAAGAGCGATCGGCATTGTGCAGTGCGGCTGCAAGAACAAACCTGTCCCTGGGTGCGTCCTGGGTGTGCAGTTATCCCCTCATCCCCAAGCCAGGAGTTCTTCAGGAGAACCACTAGTGGAAAGATGCTTCTCCGCTGGGTTCTTACGCTGCAATATTTTCTGAAACCTATTATATGGTTAAGATGTGCAAAGCTTGTGATTTCATTGTTTGATATAATTTTATTCACTAAAGCTGCCTCATTGCATAAAGGTCTTGGTATTTAATATTTAATAGCATAAGTCCCACGTGAGTCCTAGGCACAGGATGAAAATTACATTTTAAATTAATGTGCTTTCAAAGCCTGCTCTTCTTTCTTCCTGCATTTAAAGGCCAACAGCCATTTTCAAGCGTAATACCAGCTGCCAGAGATGATGTCCGTGTTCTCCTCTTTCAAAATGTCTTGTTATCATTAAAAAAAATGTGGTAACAACTACTCATGTGCTGAAGGAGAGAGCAGGTAGAAAGCCCATTTCTGGTGGTATTGACGGATCCCAGACCCTGCAGGAGGGAGTTTCTCCAGGATGTTGAGGCTCTGCAGCGAGTCCAGAGAAGAGCAATGAAGCTGGTGAAGGGGCTGGAGAACAGGCCTTGTGAGGAACGGCTGAGAGAGCTGGGGATGTTTAACCTGGAGAAGAGGAGGCTGAGGGGAGACCTCATTGCTCTCTACAACTACATGAAAGGCAATTGTGGAGAGGAGGGAGCTGGGCTCTTCTCCCAAGGGACAGGGGACAGGATGAGAGGGAATGGCCTCAAGCTCTGCCCAGGGAGGGTCAGGCTGAACGTTAGGAAACAATTTTTCACAGAAAGGGCCATTGGGCACTGGAATAGGCTGCTCAGGGAGGTGCTTGATTCACCTTCCCTGGAGGTGTTTAAGGGACAGGTAGACAACGTGCTGAGGGACATGGTTTAGTGATTGATAGGAATGGTTGGACTCAGTGACCTGGTGGGTCTTTTCCAACCTGGTGATTTTATGATTCTGTGGTGCTATGATCTCAACATGGACACCTGGGATCCACATAGCCTTTCCCCACTCCTTTGTGGTGGCAGCACGTGGCAGAGGACGCCTACAGCAATGTTCCACGGTGCCAGGCAGAGCCCTCCTGCATGGCTTGGGGTTTGCTCTGGTGCCTCTGCCTGCTGCCACCAGTACAGCACAGCTACAGGTGTGCAGCAGCAGGTTTCAAACACCACATCCTCATCCAGGACAGGCAAGAGCCCGTCGAGTCCTTACCCTGTCCTGCAGCAGCACTTTTCCAGGCTCAGTTTTCAGAGCATCATCAACATCCATCAGCTTTGGCCAGACTTTCAAAGGATTTCAGCATGCAGCACATAACTGGTATTTCACATTCTTTTACAGATTTGGCTATTTATATCGCTGCTTTCACAAGAGCTGAACTCAGCAGTGACTCCTTACATTTGACCCCAGGCTTATCAAAGCGTGCTATACACTTTCAAATTAAACAAATGCTATTTTAAAGCCCAGTCTGGCAAACACTCAGCAGCCAGTTTGATACTTATCGCTAGGATTATCCTAAGTGCCTTCAAGATTGCTTCCTGAGAAAACTCTATTTATACATTGTGAATAACTGTTTGCATCCAGGCCACGCAGAATTTCTCTCCTCAGCCTCGGCAGCAGGAAGGAGAGGCAGGAACGACTGTATTCTTTCTCTGCTCCTTTGAAAGCCTGAAGTGCTCCAAAAGTAAGGTCAGACAAAGCGTTTCTTCGCTTTAATTCCTTTGAGTGGCATTTAGACTTAACCAGCTGTGTTACAGACTTTTATTACAATAGCAGAGTCAGTGCTGGGAAGTTTTGCTCTTGCATGGTTGGTAGCTCTCGCGCTACGGAGACCTTTTAAGAGCGCAGGAGCTTCGGTAGAGAATTACCTTGATGTACTCTGGGGCCTCTTTCTGCTGTAATTCTGCCACTTCCTCCAGCGGTTAGAAATTATCTGCAGAGTTTTCCTGCTTGCCAAGTGCTGCCAGGTTTGCTGCTGGACGATGTTCTCTCCAGCGTGGCCAACAGGTCACAGTCCCAATTTGCTCCTGCAGGTGCCAGAAAGGTGGTGGGATGTGACAGCAGGAGAGCAAAGCTTTGCCATACACCTGGCCCAAGGGCAGCGAGTGCAGCACATTCTGCTAGAGCAAAAGCCCCTCCACACCTTTCCCAATCCCTGGAGCTGGGCAGCATTGGCCCGGAGTTCCTTTCCTGGCAAAATCACCCTGAAGCACACAGTTACAGCGAGGACTGCAGAATCATAGAATCACCAGGTTGGAAAAGATCCACCAGGTCATTAAGTCCAACCATTCCTATCAAACACTAAACCATGTCCCTCAGCACCTCATCCACCCGTCCCTTAAACCCCTCCAGGGAAGGTGAATCAACCACCTCCCTGGGCAGCTTCTGCTATTGCCCAGTGACCCTTTCCATGAAAATATTTTCCTAATGTCCAGCCTAAACATCCCCTAGCAGAGCTTGAGGCCATTCCGTCTCATCCTGTCCCCTGTCACTTGGGA